>JAJMZS010000429.1:0-40625 GCA_023807205.1 Isotricha prostoma | reverse complement strand
AATCCCCAATCCCCAATCCCCAATCCCCAATCCCCAATCCCCAATCCCCATGAATAAATTTTAACTTGAATTATTATATCAAAATGAAAAAATAAAATAATTTAATAAATTATTTAATAATTAAATAAATGTATATTATATTTTTAAATAAATAAAGTATATTTATAATAATTTATTAAATTAATATTAAATAATTATTTTGGAAATCAATAAAGAAATTAGTAATACTCCAAAAGAAATTGAAAAAGAAATAAATGTAAAAAACAATGAAATTTATGATTTAAAATTGATAAATTTGAATCTTGAAAATAAATATAATAGTTTAATAAGAGAAGAAGAAGAAAGTAAGTCAATAATAAAAAAACAAAATGAAAGAATAAATGAATTAAGAGAATTAAATTCAAATCTATCTTATAAAAATAATACATTAATAACAAAAATAAAAGAAATACCAAATAAAAATTATGATGGGAAAGATGATAAATTTTTAATTAGTGATTTAGAAAATGATAATATGATGTTTACTCTTGAATTAGAAAATTTTAAAAATCAAGAAAATATATTACAAAATATATTACAAAATAATATAAATGAAAATGAAAAATTAAATAATGATTTAAATCAAATGTCTCAAAGTTTAAATTTATTAAAAGTAAATGATAAACGTGATAAAGATATTAATAAATATGAATTAAAAGAAAAAGAAAATAAAATAAATGAATTAAATGAACAAAAAGATAAATTAATAATTGAAATCAAAAAAAAAGAACAAAGTTTAGCATTAATTGAAAGAGATTTAAGAGAACAAAAAATTGAAATTTCAAATATAAATGAAGAATATGAAGATCAATGTGAATATTATGTTAATGAAATTGAAAAATTAAAATTAAATATTAGTAAATTAGAAAATGATTTAAAAAATAAAAAAGATTATAATAAGAATAAAGAAACTAATGAAATATTAGAATTTAATGATAATTTAGGTGAATTAGAAACAATAATATTTGTTGATAATAATAATTTAAATGAACAAATTGATATTAAACAAGAATTAAATATTAATTTAGCTAAAGCAACTTTAGAAGAAAAAAGATTAATAAGAGATTTTGAAAATTTAAAAAAAGGAAATTTTCAACAAATTCAAAATGATAGATTAAAAGATAAAAATGAAGATAGAGAAAGAATAATAAATGAATTAAATCAAAATAATTAAAATTAAATAATTTATTTAATTTTTTTTTAAAATATAAAATCATTGAGTTTTAAAATTTAATTATTTTATAAATTTAAATATTTGAAATAAATTTAATATATAAATATAATATGTCTTTTTATTCTTATCAAAATTATAATCCTTTACCTCAAAATTTTATGTCAAATACTAATTCAAATGTAAATATTCTTGATAAGACATTAAATACAACAAATCCTGTTAATAATAATTTAAGTATTCAATTAATGAAAAAAGATAAAATTATTTTAACATATTCTAAATCATTATCAGAACAAAAAAATAAAATTAATTCACTTCATGAACTTTTAGAAGTAAAAGAAAATGAAACTAAAAAATTAGAAAATGAAATGAGAAATTTAAAACAAGAAATATTAAATTATGAAAAAGAGAAAAATTTATATAATGAAAAAGAAATGTCTTATATGAATGAATTAAATAATCAAAAGAAAAAAAATGAAATGTTGGAAAAAAATTTTTCTGAAAAATATAATGAAAGTATTAATTATATTAATTCACAAGAAAAGAAATTAAAAGAATATGAAAATAAAATAGAAATATTAAACGAACAAATAATGAAACTTCAAAAAGAAAATAATGAAAAAAATGAAAATAATGAAAATTTACAATTAATGATTGAAAAATATCAAAATGAAAATAAAGAAATTTCTATATTAAATAGTAAAATATTAGAATATGAAGATTTAATAGAAAAAAATAATGAAAAAATAAATAATTTAACTAATATAAATGGACAATTAAAAAAGGAAAATTCATCATTAAATATAAAAATAAATAATACATTAATTGAAGAAGAAAAAAATGTATCTAAATATAAAAATGAAATACAAGAATTGACAAATGAATTATCAGATATAAAATCAAAATTTAAATTAAAAAATGATGATTTATTAAAATTAAATATAAATAATGAAAATTTACATAAAGAAAATGAAAATTTAACATTTTATATAACTTCTAAATTAAATGATTTAAATGATTTATTTGACAAAATAAAAATAAGTGAAAAAGAAGTAATAAAATATCAAACAGAAAAAAACAAAAATATAAATCAAAATGATATAAAATATGAAATAATAGATGACGCAATAAATAAAATGAAAAATAATTTATTACAATTATTAATTGAACATAAATCCAAAAATGAAAAATTTGAAAATGAATATTCTGAATATAAAAAAGAAAAAAATTTAAAAGAAGAACAATTTAAATCTTTAGAAACAGAAAATAATGATTTAAAAAATCAAAATTTATTAATAGAAAAAAGATATGAAGAATTAATAAAAAATTATCAAATAGTAAATCAAAGTCATTTAAAATTAAAACAAATATATTCAGAAATATGTCATGATTATGAAATATTATATAATCAAAATATAAAAATGATTGATGATATAAATGCATTTTATGAAAAATTAAATGGTTATTTTATTACTTGTGGAATTAATTGTGATAATTCAAAATTATGTCAAGGAAAAACTGTACTTCAAAATGTAATTTTATTTGTTGAAAAATATCATAAAAAAGAAGAAGAAATTAAAAATGCTAATAAAGTTATTTTTGAATTAAATGAAAAAATTGATAATCAAAAAAATACTACTTTAATTCAAGTTAAAGAATTAACTAATTTAATTGATGAAAGTAAAAATATTATTAAAGTTTATGAACAAGAAAATGAAAATTTAAAAAATGAATATGATAAATTAAATTATCAATTTCAAATTCTTTTAAATAATCAAAATCAAAAAAAATTAGAAGAAGAATACAATTATTCAAATGAGAAAAATTAAAATAAAAAAAAATAATAAAAAAAGGTAAAAAATATGATTTTTATTTACAAATTTTTTTAAATTAAATAATTATATAAAAACTTAAAAAAACAAAAAAAAAATAAAAACTTTAAATAATTAAATTAATATTGAGTTTGTAATTCATCTTCAAATTCAAAAAAATCAATTTTTCCATCTCTATTTTTATCAAGTCTAATATATAACAAATCAGAATCTTTTGAATTTTTAAAAATACAATTTTGTTTTAAATAATAAACTAAATCTTCATTTTTAAAACTTCCTAAAAATAAAGTATCAATTAAATTAAAAATATCTTTTAATTTCAATCTCAAAGTTGTATAACCACGTTTCATACAATTAAATTTATTTTCATAATCAATTAATGTTTCAAATAAATTTTTTAAAAGATTTCTAGTTTGAATAGTAAAAATATCAGGACATCTACAATTACAACAAGAATTAGGAATTTTATTTTCAACAAAATCTCTTATTTCTTTATCATATGGTACAATCATATCAAAAAAATCAGCAAAATTTATTATATTTTGTTTTTTTAAATCAAATCTTTTCATTAATAATCTTATATCTAAATCAGTTGAATATACATTTAATAAATTTAATCCATCTTTTAAGTCTTCTTTTGTTAAAAAACCTTTATTCTCATTTTCAAAAATTCTAAATGCATCTTCTGGATTAAAATCTTTTTGTAATGATAAGTTTATTTTTAAATTTTCAATTTTAGATTCTGCATTCATTATTTCTTTTAAATAATCATTAAATTGACATTGTTCATATTGATTTGATTTTTTTTTTAATTTAAGATTATTAAATATAATATTTCTAAAATTAGATTTTTGATTATTTTTTTTATTACAAATACAAGGATTATAATCACAATTATAACAATAAGGAGGAAATTTTCTTTCAGGAGAAATTCTAAGTGATAAATTTTCAGAAATTCTTTTATCATTTTTATAATTATTATTTAAATTTCTACTTTGAATTTGATTTGAATTTACATTATTAGAATTACTTAAATTAAAAGAATTTTGAAAATTAATAAAATTAGAATTATTAATAACTTCTTCAGTCCTTTCTCCAATATTTTTCCTATAATTTCTAATAGGAGTATTATTCATACTAAAACAATTTCTACTATTTGTAGAACAACATTTTGGAAATTGAATTTCTCTTTGAGAAAAATTAGGAGAAATTACATTTGAAACATTATGAAAACATTGATGAATAAAACAATAAAATTCACTATAACAAGAATCACAATAAATACAACCACAATTACGACATTCATTATTAGGACAACAAATTTGACATTCAGGATAACCTAAAAATGTATGAAATTCATTTAAATCTATTTTACCATCTTTATTAATATCTAATCTTTTAATTATATAATTTATATCTTGAGGATAGAAATTTGCTTTATTTTTTTCTAAGTAATTTTTTATTGTTTCATGTGTTATATAATTATTTAATCCTTTTAAAGAATGAAAAATTTCATGAATATTAAAATCAAATCTTGTTTTTAAATCTGAAAAGAGAAATAATAAATTTTTACAAAGTTCTATTTCTTTTTCTAATAATTTTGATAATGAGTATTCTACATTAAATGATAATTTGTTATTATTATTATTATATGGATTTTTTTGATTAAGTGAATTATTATTTTGAATTAAGTTTAAAAATTCATTAAATGAAAGACAACAATCATTATCAATATCATATTGTAATATTAAAAAATTTACTTCTGTTTCATTAACAAATATACATTTTGAATTTAAGAAATTTATTATATCATATAAATCTATTTTATTTTTATTACAATTATCTAAAGATTTAAATATTTGAAAAGGATCATAATCAAAATTATCATTTAATACTTGTCTATTTATTTCTATTGAACGTTCTAAATTTGCAATTGATAAAAGAATTTTTGTTATTCTTGCTTCTGTTTCTTTTGATAACATGTTTTTATGTTTTATTTTAACTTTAAATTATTAATTTTTTAATTTTTTTTATTAGAAAAAAACTTATTTTTTTTCCTTTTAAATAAATAATATATTAAAAAAAATATAATAAGAAAGAATTAAATAATAATTTATTCAAAAATAAATTTTCCAAAAAAACAAAAGTTTTTATAAAATTATTCATTGAATATTAAAAATTAATAACATTATTCCAAAAAACTAAATCAAAACTCAAATAATAAAAAACAAAAACCCAGTTAATTTTATTAATTAAAATAAACTACTTTTTAATTTTTTTTCATAATCTTTAACTTTCTTATCATTATCAATTTTCATATCTTCAATTTTTTTTTGAGATTTTTCTCTTTCTTTAGCATTTTTTTCTTCTAATTGTTTTTTCTTTGTTTCATCTTTACAATTATCAAATTCTTTTTGTCTTTTTTCTTCTTTAGTTTTTTCTTCTTTAATAACTTGATCTAATTTTTTTTGTAAAGTTGCTTTAAATTGTTCAACTTTTTTATCAATATTTTTTTCAGCTTTACTTTTTTTTTTCTCAGCCCCAGTATCATTATCTTTTTTTTCATTATTTTCTTCTTTTTCTTCTTCTTCTTTATAACCACCATCTTCTTCACTTTGATATTTAGATAAAGCTTCTCTTTCTTTTTCTTTTAATTCTTTAACTTTTTCATATAATTCTTCATCATCAGGGAAAATTTCTTTAATTGTTTCTGGAGTAATGTCTTTATTTTGTCTCATTAAATTATCAAATTTACCTATTAATTGTTGTTTTTCTTTATCTAATTTCATTGACATTTCTGCTTTAATTTGATTTAATTTTTCTTTTTGTTTTTTATATTCTGCTTGTTTTCTTTCTTTTTCTTCTAATTCTTCTTGTCTTTTTTCATTTTCATATTCTTTTTTTCTTCCTAATCTTTCTATATTCTTTTGTTTTTCCATTAATTTTATTTTTGCTTCTTCTAATTTTTTTAAATTTTCTTCATCTTCTTTTTTTTTTCTTTCTTTTAATCTTTTATCAATATCTTCCATTTTTTGTAACATTTGTTTTTTTCTTTTATTTGATTCTTTTTGAATTTCTTTTCTATTTTCTTCTGTTTTTAAACTTTTTTCATCTAAATTTTTTGCTCTTTCTTTTATATTATCATTTCTTTTTGTATTACACATAAAAACATTTTGTTCTTGTTCATCTTGTTTTTTAAAATATTCTTTTCTCATTTTTTCATGTTCTTTATTTTGTTGTTTTAAATATTTATTTACTGAATCAATTTTTTCTTTATTTTTTTCTTTTTTTTTTTCTAAATCTTCTTCTCTTTTTTTATTATATTCTTCTAATCTTTCTTGTGATTCTTTTTCTTTTTCTTCCATTCTTTTCTTTTTATCATTTAAATCTTTTTGTGCTTTTTTTAAAGTTTCTTTATATCTTTTTTTTTGTTCTTCTTCTTCTTTTTCTTTTTGTTCTTTTCTTTCTTTTCTTTCTTCTTCTTTTTTTTTTTGTTGTTCTTCTTCATATTTTTCTTGTTCTTCTTTTTTTTTTTTTAATTCTTTTTCTTTTTCTTTTTCTTCTTTAGCAATTTTTTTTCTTCTTTCATCTAATTTTTTTTGTTTTTCTTCATTTTCTTTTAATTTATCTTCTTGTCTTTTTTTTTCAGCCTCTTCTAAATCTTTTAATCTTTTTTCTTCTTTTTCTGCTTTTTCTTTTAATTTTTGTTTTTGTTCTTTTTCCATTTTTTTAATTTCATCTTCTCTTTTTTTTTCTCTTTCAGCTGCTTCTTCAGCTTGAATTTTTTTCTTTTCTTCATAAGCTTTTTGTAATTTATCAGCAGCTTCTTTTTGTCTTTTTTCTTTAAATTCATTTTGTTTTGTAATAATTTCTTTTTGAATTTGAGTCTCAATTGCATAAGTTATTTCTTTTTTTTGTTTTTGTTTAATTTTATCTATTTCTTTTTTCTGATCTTCTAATAATTTATCCATTTTTTCATCTCCTGTTTTTTCTTCTTCATTTTCTTTATTTTCTTCATTATTATTTTTATTTTGTTCTTCTTTTTTTTTTTCTTCTTCTTCTATTATTTTATTTCTTACTTCTTTTGCTTGATCAATTGATTTATTTCTGAAATTTTCAATTGCTTCATATTTCATATCTAAAATATCTTTTGGGAGATTTTTATCTTCTGGATGTTGAATTTTGTAATCTTCAAGGGATACACAATATAATTCTGAAGGATTTATTCCTAATTGTTTACATGCCAAAAGAGAACGTGGACTGTTTAATTTTTGAGATTTGGAATTAAAATCTATTGAATCTAATGAATTTATTGTCTTTTCCTTTTTTTTATTTGATTCATTCTATTTTTTAAAATTATTTTTGGAAGGTTATATAAATTTTTAGTTACTTTTTCGGTTTCCATTTTTTTATTTTTATTTTATTTTTTTTTATTTTTTATTTTATCAATTGAGATAATTAGATTTATTTATTAATTAAATTATTATTTTTTTTTATTATTATAATATTAGTTTATATTATTATATATTAGGTTTGTAAAAATTTATTTTTTTGATAGGATAAATTAAATAATAAAAAAAAAAAAGAAAATTAAAAATTTTTAAAATATGAGTAAAGTAAATACTGAAATTTCTGTAAAAGAATTAGAAAATAGAGAAATTTTATATTCATTATATTATGAAATAATAGGTGAAATAAAAGGAAAAAAAATTCATATGAATAAAAAAGAATTTGAAGAAAATATTTTAAATACAGAAATTCCAACAATTGTTCATTATATTAAAGAATCAATTAATATTCTAGTTAATAAAAAAATAGAAGATGCTTTAATAAAAACAATTAAAGATGATAAAAATGAAAAAAAAGAAGATTTATTTGAAAATCAAAGAAAAAAATATGAAAATCAATTAAGAAATTTAGAAAGTCAAATAAAATTTTATATAAAAAAACAACTTCAATATAAAATTCAAAGAGAATCGTTAGAAAATAAAATTAAGTCTTATATGGAAATGGAAAAAGATTTTGAAGAAATGAAAGAAAAATTAAAATATGAAGATGGTCAATTTATGGATAATGATAGAAAAGATAATGAAATTGAAATATTAAGAAGAGAAAATTCTAATTTAAAAAAGACAATTGATAAATTAGAAAAAGAAAAATTAGAATTTGAAAAAAAGAAAAAAGAAGAATATGAAGATATAAAAAATCAAATTGAAAATTATAAAAAAATAATACAAAAATTAGAACAAAGTCAAAAAGATACTTCAACAAACTCAAGTATAAATATAAATAATAATAATCAAAATAAACAAATTATTGATTCTACTAATTCAAATTCTTCAAATTCAAAAAAATTAAATAGTAATATGAATAGTCAAATTAAATCACAAAATAAAAAAGTTTATAACACAAAAAAAAATAGTTATAATCAAGTAGAATATAATACAAATAATAATAATTATAATACAGCATTAAATAGTATTATTAATAATATTTCAAATAAAACACCAAAAAAACCAAATAAAGGACATCATAAAACAAATTCAATGAATATAAATATGGAAGAAAATAAAAAAAATATAATAATATCAAAATATTTTTCTAATCAAAAAATTCCTAAAACAACTCAAAAATCTCATAAAAATTATATTAAAATCTCAGGAGGAAGTAATAGTAAACCACTTACAAATAGACAAAATTATAATCAAATATCTTCTGGTTCTAAATTATATAATATAAATGGAAAATCAAATAAAAGTGCGAATCGTTCTACTTTGAGTTTTAGACATAATTCTAAAGAACATTCTTAAATATATATAATTTTTTTAAATAAGTGTATATTAATATTTTTAATATAAATAATTATCCTTTTTTTTATATTATTAATTTTATCATTATTTTTTTTATTAAAAATAAATACTATTTTTATTATAAAAAATATGAATAAAATAGAAAATAATTTATCAAATGTTAACAATCATCAAGTAACAAGTTTAAATTATTCAGTAATATCGATACCACATCAACAAAGTCATTTTATAACAAAAGGACAAATAAAAGATAATACAATAAAAGATCCTAAATTTGATTTAAAAAACTTTGAACCAATATTAGATAATAACAATTTTCCAATATCAATAGGAAAAGGAACATTTAGTACAATATTCTTATATGAAAATAAACAAAATAAAAAAAAATATGCAATAAAGCAAATTTACAAAGATAAAATAATTGAATCAACAAACTCATTAAATATTGCATATAAAGAAATAGACATTCATTCAAGATTCATACACAAAAATATAATAAGACTTTATTCATATGAAGAAAATAAAACAAATTTTAATTTATTATTAGAATATGCACCAAATGGAAATTTATTTCAATTAATTCAAAAAAAAAAATCTTTATCAGAAAATGAATGTTTTGCTTATTTCATTCAAACAATTGATGCAATATTTTTCTTACATGAAAATAATATAATTCATAGAGATATTAAACCAGAAAATTTATTATTAATTAATAAAACTTTAATTAAATTATGTGATTTTGGTTGGAGTACAGAATTAGAAATTGCAAATAGAACAACTTTTTGTGGTACATTAGAATATATGGCACCAGAAATAATTAATGAAGAACCTTATGAAAAATCTGTTGATATTTGGGCTTTGGGAATTTTATTATTTGAAATGTATTATGGATTTTCTCCTTTTAAAGCAAATGGAAATTTTGATGATGTTACTAAAGAAGTTTTAAGTAATATTTTAAATAATTCTATTGTTTTTCCTAAAGAAAAAGAAATTGATTCTGATATGAAATCTTTAATTTTAAGTATGATTGAAAAAAAAGGAAAAAAAAGAATTTCTATTAAAGAAATTTTTGAACATCCTTGGGTTAAAAAATTTGAATATAAAATGTATGGAAATGTAACTAATGAAAATATAAATGGTAATAATATTAATAATATTAATTTAAATGATAATAAAATTGTAAATAATAAAGAAAAAAATGATGATTTATATAATAAAAGTTCTAGTGTTACTAATATTTTTGATGATAAAGAAAAAAAGGATAAAGCATTTTTTGATAATGTTATGAAAAATACTAAAACAAAGAAAAAAAATAGAAAATTTTCTCAAAATAATAGAATGTCAACAAATAATCAAAATAATAATGATACAAATGAATATTCATATTTAAATAATAATTTATATCAAAATAAAATTAATTCTCATAAAATTCCTTTATATATAAATCCAAAATATGAAATAAATACAAATAAAATTCAAAATAAACAAAGAAAAAATCATTTTGAAGAATTAAAAGATAAAGAAAATATATTTAATAAAAATGATCAAAATTATAAATTAAATTTAAATTCAATTAAATCACAATCATATCAAAAAAAAAGTAGTGCAGATGTAATTTATCCTTCTAATTTTGATTTAGAAATTTCGTCTTTACAAAAAGAAAATGATGATTTTATTTCAAGTATAAATGAAAGTCATTTAGTTCCTTTTAGAAAATCTAAAAAAATAATGAATTCTAAAGGTAATTCATATTTAAATTCTCAAGTTCAAGAAGCAATTAAAATTATTGATGAATCTCAAAATGCAAATGAAAATAAAAAAGTTAATGATGAAAATAAAGGAATTTTTTGTTGTACTTTTTTTAATTGCAGTAAAATGGAATAAAAAAAAATTTTTATCATTTTTTATATATTTTGATATAGATTTTTTATTTTATTTTTTATATTTGAAAATTTGAATTGTGATATATATAAATTAAAGAAAATGGGTAATAAAAAATTAAATATTTAAAAATAATATATTAAAACAAATTTAATTTTCATTTTAAAAAATCTAATAAAAAAACAAAAAAAAAATTAAAAATAAAATAAAATAAAGTAAAATCAAATAAAATGAAACAAAATAAAATAAAAGAATATAAAACAAAAATAAAAAAAACAAATTAAAAAAAATTAATTTTTAAAAATTATTATATTGAAAAAAATTAATATAATTAAATGAAAAACTCCCCATTAAAATTTGCAAAAACAGAAACAGAAATAAAAGAAGAATCAAAAAATAATTCAATTCAATCAGCACCAAACTCATCATCTGAATTAGTATGTTCAAATTGTGGAATTCCTCACGAAAATGAACAAACTGGAAAAATAACAATATTATATACTTCATCATGTCCATCAAAACATAATTTTTGTTTTAAATGTATTTTTAGTCATTTTTTTTTAAATATTGGAGATATAATTTCTAATAGTGAAAAAAATAAAAAAAGAATAATTTTAACTTGTCCTTTATGTTCAAATTTAAGTTATTCTGGAGAAATAATTTTTAATTCTTTTGATTTTAAAAAATGTATTAAATATTATATTGATAATGATATACCAAAAGATTATAATAAAAATTTAGGAAATTGTACAATTCATAATAATCCTTTTATTAATTATTGTGATACTTGTTCTAAATATATTTGTTCATTTTGTTCAAAAAATGAACATAAGAAACATAAATTTCAAAGTATTTCACATAAAGAAAATGAAATAAAGGAAAAAATTAAAAATATACCTTTAAAAATACATAATTTTGATAATAAAATTAATGAAATTCATAATAAAAATATGGCAAATTATAAAGATGTTTATCAAAGAACAATTAAAGAAATTGATGCTTGTATTAAATCATTAAATGATTTGAAAGTATCATTTGAAAAAGAAATGAAAAAAAATTTTGTATATTATAATACATTTATTGATATTTTATCAATGAGTTATGGTACATTTTATTCTCAAATTAAATTATTAAAATTACCTTTTTATGATTTTGGAATACCATATTTAAACTTTTTATATAATATAAATGAAGAATTAAACACAATTAAATTAAATGTAACAAAATCAATATTTGAAGAAGTAGAAAAAAATAGAAAAATATTTGAAAACTTAACAAAAAAAGAAGCAATCTCATCAACAATTAAAATAAATTCTTCATATACAAAAATAAAAGAATATAAATGTATAAAAACAATAGAAGACCATCAAAATTACATAAGAGACATGATAATAAATATAAAAGAAAAAAAAGTAATAACATGTTCAGATGATAAATTAATAAAAATATTTGATATAAACAATGATTATAAATGTATTCAAAATTTAAAAGGTCACAATGAAACAATAAATAAAATAATGTATATGCAAGATCCAAATTTTTTATTAAGTGCCTCAGAAGATAAATTAATTAAAATATGGGAATTAAAAAATCCACAAACATATGAATTTAAATGTAATCATTCATTAAAAGGACATAATGGAGGAGTAATTTTATTAGATTTAATAAAAGAAGATAATGGAGAAAATAAAGGAAGTTTTGTAAGTGCTTCAACTGATAATTGTATTAGAATATGGGATCCTGAAAAAGATTATAAAAAAGTTTCTGAAATAAAAGATGCACATTCTGCAAAAATTACTGGATTAATTGTATATAATAATAATCAAAAATTAATTTCGAGTTCTGAAGATAAAACTATTAAAATTTTTGATTTAAAATCACAAAATAATTTAATTAAAGCAATAAAAGATCATACTGATATTATTACTCAAATTACTTTATATAATGAAGATAAATTATTAATTTCTTGTTCTAATGATTGTACTTTTGGTTTAATTCATACTATTAATAATTTTAATTTAGTTTCTAAAACAAAATATCAAAAAATGCCTGTTTTGTTTGTTAAAATTATTTTTAATACTGTTTTTGCGACTGTAAGTCAAGATAAAACTATTTGTTTATGGGATGTTTTAATAGAAGAAAAAATTATTGAAGAAGAAATTGAAGATCCAAAAAATAAAAAAGATAAAAAGAAAGAAAAAAAGAAAAAAGAAGAAAAAAAAGAAGAAAAAAAAGAAGATAAAAAAGAAGAAGAAAAAAAAGAAGATGAAAAAAAAGAAGAAGAAGAAAAAAAAGAAGAAGAAAAAATAAAAAAAGAATATACAATTAATTTAAGATGTATTGGTACAATTGATATTTTTAAATGGCAAATTCATGATTTATGTTATTGTTTAGAAAAAAATATTCTTTATTGTGCATCACAAGATAAATTAATTCATGCAATTAAATTAATAAATACTGAAGAATATAATGGAGATCATTCTAAAAATATTATTTGGAAAGAATTAGGAACTTTAAAAGGACATGAGAGAGATGTTACTATTGTTAAAATGATTGATTCTGAAGTTGTTATTAGTACTAGTAATGATTTTAGAATTAAGTTATGGAAAGATCAGTAGTTTATATTTTTTTTTTTGAGAAATGTTAAAAAATGGTTTTATTTAAATTTTAATTATTTTTTCTTTTTTATTAAATATTTTTTTTTTATTTTTTTTTTATTTTTTTTTTTTTAATTATTTTTTATAAGTTTTTTTAAAAAATTGGTTTTTTAATTTAAGTTTTAATTTTTAAATTTTTAAATAATAATTAGATGATTACTGAAAATAGGAAATTTATTTTTGATTCAAATATTCCATTCAAAAAGTTTAAAGAATTCAAAAAATACAAATTGAATAATAATAATAATATAAAAGGAGATGATAGAAATAATAATTATGATAAAAATTCAACAATAGAAGAAGAAGAAATGAATGATTATCAAAAAATAAAAATAAAAGAAAAAACAAAGATAAATGAAAAAGAAAAATTAAAAGAAAATGAAGAGGAAATAAAAAATAAAGAAGAGGAACAATTAATTGAAGATAAAAAAAATAAATTAAAAGAAGAAGAAATAAAAAGAAAAGAAGAGATAGAAAATGAAAAAAGAATAATGAGTATATTTCAACCATATGAAAAAGGAAATATATTTTCAGATTATTATAAAAAATTACATAATAAAGAAATGGATACAACAAATAAAAGAAGATGTAGAGATTTTTTAAAATTTGTCAATAAAAGTAAATTTTCAATTAATTTTAAAAAACCAGTTCTTAAAATGATAAAAGAAAAAGAAGTATGTGAATTATATAAAAAAGTAATTAAAAAACCAATGGATTTAGAAACTTTAAGGAAAAGTTTAAATAAAAATATTTATAAAAATGTATTTTCTTTTCTTTCTGATTATTCTTTAATTGTTACTAATGCTCAATTATTTAATTTAAATAATTCACCAATTTATAATTTTGCTGAAAAAATGAAAACATATGGAAGAAAATATATTGAAAAAATATTTAATATTGATTTTAATGAAGAAAGGAAAAAAATAATATTATTAAGTCCAAAAAAAGATCTTATTAGAAGGAGGAAAAAAAATAATAATGATTTGAATTTATTTCTTAATGATAAAAGATTAAGAGATGAAAATAAAGAAAATAAAAAAGAGAAAGAATTTGAAATAAAAAAACATAATAAAAAATGTAAAAAAGAGAAAGAATTTGAAAAAAAAGAACATAATGAAGAATATAAAGTAAAAGAAAATGAAAAAGATATAGAATATGAAAATAAAGAATATAAAAAGAAAGAATATGAAAAAGATAAAGAATATAAAAAAGAAAAAGAATATAAAAATAAGAAAGAATATAAAGAAAAAGAAAAAGAAAAAAATAATAATGATAAAATAATATATGAGAAAAAAAATAAAGAGATAATAAAAGAAGAAGAAGAAGAAATTAAAAAAGATAATATTAGTGAAAAAAATACATCAATATATACTAATGATAATCAAATAAATAAAAATAAATATAATGAATTAGATGAAAAAAAAGAAATAATTGCAAATTATTTATCAGAAATTGATGAAATGGGAATATTAAAAATATTAACTTTATTAAGATATAGAGATATAATAATACCCAAAAAAGAAAATGATGAAGAACATAATGTAATAATTGATTTTGAAGAAGTAAAATATGAAGATTATAATGAAATAATAAATATTTGTAAAGAAGTATATGAAGAACAAAAAGAAGAAATGAATAATAATAATAATAATGATATTTGTTAATGAAATAAGAATAAAAAAAATAAGTATATAATTAAGATTAATATAAATATATTATAATTTAAAAATATAAAAAAAAATAATATTTTAAAATAATTTAAATAAATTAATTCGTTTTAATTTCATTATTTTCAAAATTTTGTTCATTTTTAATTTCCTCATTTAATTTATTATCATTATTTCCAAATCTATTAACAACATATTCATATTTAATAATTTCTTTTTGTTTAATTGCATTAATTAAAGAACTAGGAGTAATTTCTTTTCTATATTCATAATAATCAAAATATATTTTTTTAAGTAATGATTCAACTAATCTACAACAATTAATATAAGTAGAATAATTTAATGAACTAATACATAATTCTAATGGTTCATTACTTTCAATATTTAAATCACCTTCTTTATATCCACTTCCTTTTCCTCTTAATCTTATTTTAGTTGAATAATCATTAAATTTAATACATCCTTCATAAATTATTTTCTTTAAAAAATAACCATTTTTACCTATTATTCTTTTTGTTACATTAAAACTTTCATCATTTTCTATTTGTATATTATAATTACATACATATTTATACATATATTCTCTATTTGAATATGTATTAAATTTAATATCATTCTTCATTTGTAATGTCATTTTATTAAAATCTATATTTGGTATATAATTATTTATTAATTTTTCATTAATTTGATTTTTCATTATTAATTGTTGTTGTAATAATTTTTGTCTTTCTAATATTTGTTGTTGATTTAATATTTGTTGTTTTTGTATTTGAATTTGTTGTTTTAATATTTTTTCTCTTGTTTCTAACATTTGTTTTTGAAGTAATTTAAATTTTTCTTTAAATGGAATAAAAGAAGGTTGATTTATTAAATTTGACTTTTCTTCATTTAAATAATTATTTTTTACATTAATATTTTGATTATTATTTTGATTATTAATAATGGAATTTTTATTTTCATTATTATTATTATTATTATTTAATAATATTCCATTATTTTGATTTGGAAATATATTTTTATTATTATCTAATATTTTCTTAATATTATTATTATTATTATTTATATTATTATTATTTAATTTAATTGGTGTTTTTGAATTTTCAAGTAAATTATTACTTAAATTATCATTGGCGCAATTTTTTTGAGGTCTTTTTTTAGAATCATCAAACATATTCACTTTAATTAAATTATTTTCATTATTTAATTTACCAGAAATAATATCATTTATTGCATAAAATGCATACATTGCAGAAAAATAATATTTATAAAGTATATATACTTTACTTGAATTTGATGTTATATTTATAAATTCAATTTCACCAAAAAGTTCAAAAAATTTATTTAAATCTTCTTTTATTAATTCTATTTTTGTATTCTCATTTATATTAATTTCAATTGCTGGTATTACAAAATTATATTTCTGTCTTAATGTATTCTCTATTTGTTTACTTATATCATCCTCATCTTCATTTTCATTTGAATATTCTTTTGGAAGTTTTGTTAATTTAAAATTTGATATATTATTTCTTATTATTTTTGAATAATTTGGCATTATTTCTGATGCATAATATGAGGAAATTAATGAAGAATAACTTTTATTTGTTATTGATGAATTTAAAAAGTTCATTTTAAGTTTAACTGATATTTTTATTTAAATTTTTTTCTTTTGAATATTTATATGAAATTTTTTAAAATAAATTTTTTTGATTTTTAAATTTTAATAATATATTCATAATTTTTATAATATTAATTAATTATTTTTTTAACCCCAAAAGAATTAAAATTTAAATACAATTTTTAAATATTTTATATTAATTATAAATAATTATTTTTTTTTCTTACCTTTTTTACCTTTTTTAAATAATAAATTGTAAAAAATCATTGAATTAATATTATAATGGGGTAATTTTTAAAAAATTAATTTTAATATATAATTTTGATATTAGTGAATTTTATTAATTTTAAATAACTCAACAAAAAATAATAATATAGAAAATTAATCATTATTTTTTTATTTTAGACATATAATTAAATAGTTATACTATTCCTTTTTTTGAATAAATTATATATAATATATATACTTTTAATGAAAATTAAATTCTGATAAGGTAATTTATTTTATTATTATATAATTAAATTAATAAATTATTTTTTATTTGAATTAGAATATGAAAATTAATATTTCATTTTATAATTAAAAATAATTAATAAAATAAAAAATATTTAATACTTATATTTATTTAAATGAATATTGAAATTTTAATTGAATTTTCAAAAAAAAAAAAATTTGAAATAACACTAATAGAATTAACACAAAATATTTTAATAGAAACATTAGTAAAATAATATTAATAAAAATTAGTAGAAGTACATAATAAATATTCAAGAATTATCATGGTGCAAAAATAAAAATGACATAATATTACTATTAAAAAAGTTTTATTCACTAATATTAAATTGTAATATTTCAGCAAGAAATATAACACCAATAGCATTATCAATAATTAAAGATAAAGAAATGAGATCTCTTCTTTTATTAAACATATATTATAATAAAACATATTCAAAATACCTTTTCAATACAGTAATTGAATATGTATCTTCAATGTATATAATGATATTAATTCCCCAATTTGATAAATATTTAAATTTTAATTTTAAAGAATCCTCAAATAAAATTTTAAGACCACAATTAAAACAAGATATTAAAAATGATTATATTATAAATGAAAATGAAATTGAATTTGATAATGATGAAGAAAATAATTATTTACCTTTTAAAATAGTAGGAGATATTCAAAAAAAAGGAGAAATTTTTGGTTTTTTCAATTATAGATATTTAGAATTAGATTTATCAAAAGGATTAATTAAAAGATATGAAAATAGGAAAAAATATCCAAAAGAACCAATGGAAATAATATCAATAACATCATTAACTTCATTAAGAAAATTAAAAAAAATAGATGAATTTTTTCCATTTGAAATAATATTTTTAAAGAATGACAAACCAAAAACTCAAATTTACAGAGTAAGACATTCAGACTCAAGAAATAAATGGTTTGATTATCTTTTAATGATATATAATCATTTAAAAAAAAATATTCCAATGTCTCCAATAGATAATAAAAAATTATTATTTATAGATGATCATGTAGGAACAATTCAAATAATAACGTCAAAAGACAAAGTAAAAAAAGAAAAAATATCATTAAATAACTTTAAAGTAATAGACATATTAGGCTCAGGTGGATTTGGCACAGTATATAAAGTAAAAGAAATATTAACAGATAAAATTTATGCAATGAAAGTAATGAATAAAAATACAATAATAAATAAAAAATATTTCCATTATATAATGTCAGAATATGAAATATTAAAAATTTTATCAGGTTGTCCTTTTGTTTTAGACATTTATTATTGTTTTCAAAGTGCAAATTATTTATATATGGTAATTGATTTATGTTCAAATGGTGATTTAACAAAATTAACATATATTAATAATCCAAAATTACTTTGTTCAGAAATAATTTTAGCAATTGAATATATACATAAACATAATATTATATATAGAGATTTAAAACCAGAAAATATATTATTAGATAGTGAAGGACATATTAAAATATGTGATTTTAATTTAGCAAAAAAAGATATTATTGGTAAAAAAAGAGCAAATTCTTTTTGTGGTTCTCCAATGTATTTATCACCTGAAATGTTAGGAATTAATGGAGTTAGTTTTAAAGCAGATATTTATCAAATTGGTTTAATTTTTTATGAGATTTATACTGGAGAAATCGCCTTTATGAATAATGATATTAATGTTATTTATGAAAATATTAAAAATAATAGAATTAATTTTAATCATGATAAAATTTGTAAAATTCATTTTTTAAAAGATTTATTAAGAAAAATGCTTGTTAATGAAAATGAAAGATGGGATATTGAACAAATTAAAAAACATAATTTTTTTAAAGAAATTAATTGGGATGATGTTTATAAAAAAAAATATGGTAAAATTATTACTTTTAAAAAAGAAAGAACTGAATTAATTTCTGTACCTGGTAATAAAAAAGTTGTTCAAGGGAAAACTATGAAAGAAATTGAATTTTTATTTGATTCTGATAAAAGTTATACTGCTTTAGATGGAAAAACTACTTATAGAGAAATGGTAAAAGATTTAAAGAGACCTATGAAAAATTATGTTAAAGAATTTTATTATATTAAACCTAAAAATTTAAAAGAAATTAGTGAATTTAAAGTTATTGTTAACCCTAATTTTCAAAAATAAAAATTTATTATCATTATAAAAATAAGTGTTTTTTAAAAGGAAAATATTTTTTGTTAATTTGAAATTTTAATTGTTTTTAATTATTTAATTAAATTGTTTTTATAATTATTTAAAATTTATTTTTTTTTTTTTAAAGGTATTATTATTAAATTAGTATTAAATTAATTAATGAATGATTTTTCTAAAAGTACTGAATTTGATAATAGAAAATTATTATATGGTATAAATCAAAATAATCAAAGAGTTAATTATTCAAATCAATTTAATAGAAATAATTTAAATAAACAATTAGAATCAAATGATAATATTGAAATTCAAAATAATATAGAAGAAAATATTACTAATAATTATTTAGATGATGAAAAAAATAACGAAAATGATTCAAAATTACAATTTAGTATTAGTAAAAGTTTTTTAAGTGGTTATAAAGAAAATAAAAGATATCCAATTCAAAAAGAAGAAAATGAAAAAATAGAAGAAGAAATGGAAAAAGATATTTATCATATCCCTTCAAAAAATAATAGTAAACTAATTAAAAATAGTAATAATAATTTCATAAACAACAATAATAATTATAATAGTTTTAATAATACTAATAATAATAATTATAATAGTTTAAATAATAATAATACAAATACAAAAATAAAATTTAACAATGAAAATATTAATTCAAACAATAATAATAATAACAGTAAATTTTTTCCAAAAATAAAAAATCCATTTGATAGTATAAATCAAAGTAACTTAAAATCAGTTGAACAAAGTGTATTGTCAGATAATAAAAATTTTGCTCAATCATTAAATGAATTACCAAAAAAAAGAGGAACTTTTGAAAATAATTTATTAAAAAGTTCATTTATGAGAAGAAGTGCAGCACAAAGTCAAAAAGTAAAAAAAAAAGATAATTTAACATCATATGCTTCATCAAAATTTGAACAAAATTCAATTTCTAATTTAGAATATAGTCAAAGTCAAAATAATGATATTAATTCAAGAGATATAAGTTTAAAATTTGATATTATTGAAAATGAAGATGCAGTTAATAATAAACATTATAGAATAAATAATAATTTACAAAATATTATTGAAAGTGATGAAGAAAATGAAGGAGATGAGACTTTAAGAAAATTAAATTTAGATGATATTGTTATTTTTGTTAAAAAATTTAATGATGGAAATAATTTAAATTATATAAATAATCAATATGAACTTAATAAAAAAATATGTGATATTATTAATAATAATCCTTTTCAAAATATTTCTTTTAAAAAATTATTAAATTCAAATAGATTTTTTAATTTTTTTCATATGACAAATAAAGAATTAATAGAACAAATAGATAAAGATTTTTATGATAATTTAGAATCAATTAATAAATTTGAACAAATAATAAAAAAATATCATCATAAAGAATTTAAACATTATTATTCATTATGTGTAAGTGAAGTTTATCCAATTGAATATCAAGAATTAAAATCTTATAGAACTGTTTTATGTGATGATGGAAATGGTTTTTTAAGAGCTTTTATTTTTAATTTATTTGAAGTTTTTATTGTTAATAAAAATATTAAAGAATTAAGAAAAATTACTTATGAAATTTCAACAAAAATGGCAATTGAATTTCAATATAATAATATTATAGTAGAGAAAAATGAATTAATTATTATAATGAAAATTATTATTACTCATTTAGAAAATTCTAATATTGGAGACGCTTTATTAGTTTTTACTAATGCTTTTCTTTATCATAGTTCTTTTGAATTTGGTTTAATTAAATTTATTAAAATTTCTTTAGGAAATTTTATTTCTAATAATAAAAATTTATTTAATTTAGAAAATTTAAAAGAATTAATTCCTTTTAAATATATTAATCAAATAGGATTTAATTCTAATTTATATATTGATGAAAGAGTTATGATAATGGATTATGAAATTGATTCTTTTATATTTTTTATTTTACCTCATTTATTTAATATAAATTTAAAATTATTTTTTGATAATAATTCAATTGTATTAAATTGTAATTCACCAGAAAAAAACAATGGATCAATAAAAATAATATATGATTTCTCATATTATAAAATAGGATATGATATAAATTTTATGACTAATAATAGTAAGTTTATACCTTATATTTCAAAAGATCAAAATGAAAAATGTAATATAATATTCATAAATAATAATACAAATCAAATATGTGAAATTTGTAAAGAAAAACCAAATGAATTTGTTAAAGTTCATAAAATTTTTGATAAAATATGTAAAAATTGCTTAATTAAATATATAAAGGAAGCACTTAGAAAAAGATTAAAATTTTTTATGGAAGATTATTATTTACATGAAGAGTATTATTGTTCAGATTTACAAATTACAAATTCTTTAGAATATAATTTATTTATTTCAAATTCTGATATTAAACATTTATTTAATGTAGTTAATGGAATTCCTACTATAATAAGAGGTAATATTAAAAAAATTATGATGTGTTTTTTATGTAATGAAAAATTTGAAAAAAAAACTGCTTTTGTTTTAAATTGTAGTTGCATTTTATGTAAAGAATGTATTCAAAATTTAATTTCTGAAAAAACAAATGGAAAAATAATATTAAATGAATATGAAAAAAAGAAAGAGAAAATAATAATAAATTGTCCAAAATGTAATACTAATATTCCTAATTATAATATTTTAATTAAAAAAAGTTTTGATATTGAAAAATATAAAAATGAAGCAGAAGAAAGATTAAAAAATCAAATTCAAATTCAATGCTGTATTTGTAATTCAAATGAAACTAATTATACTTTTAATTTATTAGTTAATCAAATTAATATTACACATTCATTATGTAAAAATTGTAAATATAATTTAGATAAAAGATTAAAAATTGATCAAAAAAGTAGTTATCAAACTCAATTTAATTGCATTTTTTGTAATGAACAACATTTATATAATATGATTAATTTTAATGAAGGAAATAATAATAATAATAAAGATAAAGACCAAAATAAATGTTGTTCAATATTTTAAAATATATAATTTTAAATTTTATTATTTTTTTCTTTTTTATAAATTTATATTCAATATTTAATTAAAAATTATTTTTTTATGGAAAAAGAAAGTGATATAGAAGAAATAAAACAATTATGTAATAAAATCGAAACCTCAAAAGAAAAAGTAAGATTAAAAATATCAAAAGAATTAATTCAAAAAATATCTAATTTTAAAAATGGATTATTAAATTATAAAATTTTTGAATCAATGATGAATAAATTATATGAAAATGATCAAAAAGTATATTTTGATATAACAATGAATTTATTTGCTAATAATTCTTCAGAATTTGGAATTTTTAGAGAAAAACTTTTAAATAAAGTAATGCAAAGAATTTTAGATTGTAATACTAATGAAAGTATAATAAGAGATATTTCATTAATTACATATCAAGGTAAAAATCTTAATTATTTAAATAATAAAACAATATTAATTGAGTTTATTATATTTAAATGTTTATTAAAAGAAAAGATGTTTGAACATAAAAAATTATGGATAATAATTGAAAATATTCTTTGTCAAGATAATAATGATGTAATTGATATTATTAGATTACAATTTTTTTGTAATATTTGTATTATATCATCTTTTAATTTAAAAGATAAATATGATTTTAATGTTGATATTTTGGAAACATTAATTAATATTTGTGGATATTATTTATTAAATATAAATGTTCATAATTATTCAATTAAAAAAAATATTATTTTATTGTTATTATTTAATATACCTATTAAAGAAGAAATTCTTCTTTCTTTCTATAAAAAAAAACCATTTGTTTTTTTCCAAATTATTAATGAATTATTAAGAGACTTTAACAATTTGGATATTCATTTTTATCTATTTGGAGAAGAAGATTTCATTTTATTTATTGATGAAGAACCAAATAATATTATTAGTAAAAAAGATATTGAAACAATTTATAAAGGTTTTATTAAAAATTGTAATATTAAAAAAATTATTAGAGAAAATAAGAAATTAATAAATGAACATATATATGAATTTATTCAAATTTTATCAATAGAATATAATAATATTAAATTTGATAAAGAAAGTAAAAATAATATTAAAATAGATGATATTATTTTTTTTGATTATATTATTAAAATTTTATCCAATGATAATAGTGGATTATTAGATAAAGTTATTTTATATTTATTAACTTTTATTCAGAAAAATGGAAATATATTAATTGAACAATGGAAATATATTTTTAAAATTATAAATGATTTTTTATTAATAAAAAAAGAAAATGATGTTGAATTATATAATATTAAAGTTGAAGCAATTTTTGAAGAAATTGAATCATTATATCATAAGGATCTATATTATGGTGATATAAATGATTTAATAGAAATTGTATCAAAAATTACAATTTTTAAAACTGAAATTTTAATTAATTTTCAAATAACTTTATTATTAAAAGAAAGAAATAATTTCTTATCTAATTTAGAACAAATTATTAAAAGAATTGTATATAATTATCCTAATTTTAATTTTTGTAAAAATTATTTAATGGAAATAATACTTAATAATTATAATTATTCTTTCATTTCAGAAGGAAATAATAATGAAAGGATAAAATTAATAGAAAATTTATTATTTAAATATTTTTCATATTTTTTACAATGTTTTAATAATGTTGATTCTAATTATATTTTTTTTGGTCATTTAATAACAAATATTTTAACAAAAACAACAAATATAGAATCCTTTAATGACTATTTAGATAAATTAATTAATATTAATTTTGATATAGGGAATAATAATACAATTGCAAATAATATTGTAATAAATATAATAAGAGAATTATTTGAAAATTTGTGTATAAATTGGGATCCAAAAAAATTAAAATATTTTGTTAAGTTTTTTTTTGGAAATAAAAGTTTAAAAAATCCAAATGTTTTAAAATATAGTGTTAGATTAATTAAAAATACAATTGTTAATGATTCATTTCAATTAATAACACCAAATAATAATTTTTCACCATTAATAATAAATTATAAAAATAAAGAAATTCAAAATCAAAAAGTTAAATTAGATATTGATGAATTTAAAAAATTAAAAAAAGAATTTTATTTACCTTTTATTCAATTTAAACACATTAAAATTTTTCAAGCATTAAATCATCAATTATTAGGAAATACAAAAAATATTACTTTAATAAAAGATATTTTAATGTTTTATATTATAGCATTAAAGTCTTTTTTTTTTTTGAAAGATGTAAATTTAGATGAATTTATTTCAATAATTGTAAAAGATGAAGATATTTCTAAATTTTCTTTAAGTAAAGATATAACTCATTATATATTAAAAATATTTACTTTATTAAATAATCAAATAAATTCAAATTTAATTCACAATGATATTAAAATAAATAATCAATCAATTTTTAAAGTAAATAATTTAACTTTAAGTAAAAAAATTTTATCCTCAATTTTAAATACATGGAATAAATTAAATGATGAGAATTTATCTTATTTAAAAAATTCTCCAAAAATAAATTTTTTTGAAACAAAATTTAAAGATTCAAATTCAATTTGGTCTGGACAATTAACTTTAAATATTTCATTAACATATATATTAGAATTTATAAAAATAATAAAATTTTATCTATTTTCATTAATTGAAGAATTTAATACAATAAATAATGAACCTTCATTTTATTCAAAACAAAGTTCATTTAATGAAAATTTAAAAGATAAATTAAATAAAGAGTATGGAAATCCAGATTTAAATATTATAATAAGAGATTTAATTCGTTATATAATGGAATCTTTATTTTTTGTTTTTACAAGTAAAGAATATTCTCTTTCAATTATTTCTCTTTTATTTGAAATTAGAGATTTGTTATTTAAATTTGGTGATGAAAAAATTATAAATATAATATATATTATTTTAATGATTGGTTGGCCTTATTATCAAGATAATATTACTAATTCTTTTGATAAATATTTTTTGACAAATTTTAATATGAAACAATTTAAAAAAGAAAAATATTATCAAATTGATTTGAAAAATGAGAATAAAGAAAAAGTTTTATTAAATAGTGATTTAGGAAATGAATATTTACAATTTTTTTGTGATATAACATGTTTATTTTATTTAGAAAAAATAGAATTTTCTAAAACAATGTTTGATGTATTAAATAATATTTTTCCTGAAGAAGAAAAACAAAGTAATAGAGAAAAAATATTTTTATCATTGGCAAAATGGAATTTAATGACAAGAACAAATAGAAAAAATATATATAATACTATTATTGAAAATAATTCTCAAATTTATTTAGGAAATAATAATATAATAATAATAAATCCAAAAAGTAAAATTCAATGTGATGTTTTTTTTAAAAATTTAATTGTTGATATTTCATATTTTATATCTTCAAATTATCAAAAAAATAAAAAGGAAAAAAAATCAAAAGATGATAATTATATATTTTATAGTAAAGAAAATATTTTATTTAATGAAAAAAGTTTTTCATTAACTGAAGAAGAAATAAATGAATTAAAATTAATGTCAAAACAAATTTTATTTCAATTAATAAATTATACAGGAGGATTAATTGAAGATTATACTTTAGTTTCAGAAAAAAATTTAAGTAAAATTATAAAAAAAATATTTTATTTAGATAAATTTTCACCTATTTTAATTTATTTTTGTGGAATAATATATTTTCCAAATTTAATTGATTATAATAATGAAGATGAAATATTTTTATATAAAAATGAAGTTTCAACAAAATATATTAATTTTTTAAGTAAAATAGGAGAATTATATGATATTAATTTAAAAGAAAATTTATATATCAATATTGGAACAATAATGAAAAGAAAAGAAGGAAATCAATATATTTTAATGTATAATAATTCATTATTTCAAATTATTTTTCATGTTTCAAATTTATTAAATGAAAATAATATAAAAGATATTTTATATAATGATGAAATAAATATAATTTGGATGGAAAATCCATCAATTAATTTAAATTTATTTTTATCAAAAGTTCCTAATAATGATATTTTAATATTTATTGTTATATTTCCAGTTACAGAAACACATTATTTTATTAAAAGATATTATAATAATGGAATTAAAGATTCATTCAAAAATTTAATTGATAAAATATTTATTAATGAAATGATAATTAATATAAATAATATTAGTTCTATTTATCTTCTTTTAAGAATGATTATAGAAATTAAGGAAATGATAAAATATGAAAAATATCATTTACAGCATTTAAATTCTAAAAATAATATTCAACAAAAAATTTCTTTTGATATAATCTCAAAAAAAAATTTGTCTTTTCAAAAACAAATTAACAATTTTTCATTAGAAAATAATTTCACAAAAAGAAATGAAATAATAAATGAAATAAATGAAATACTTAAAAAATAATTTTTAAATTAAACAAAAAAATTATTTAATATAATTAAATAAATTATATATTAAAAATTGTATAAATGACTAACAATTTAATGTAAGTTAAAAAAAACTAATTTTATTTTTTTCATTTAAATATAATTTAGAATAAATTCAGAAACTTGGATAAGAGATGCATGTGAATTAATAGATTATGAAAATGCAGAATTAGTAACAAATGTATCAGAAATAAAAAAATCAGGATATATTTATAGAAATAAAATAGATATTTACTTTTTAGAAAATAAAATTGCAAATGAAGAAATAAGTGAAAGATTATTTGAAATTAATTATAATAACAATTCATATAAAATAATTCCAAATTCATTTTCTTTAAATTATGAACAAGAATATGGAGTAACTTTTAAAAGTCAAAATTGTTCTTGGTTTATTTATAAACCTTCAAAAACAGTAAAAGATATAAACAAATATAAATTAAATGAAGGTGAAATAATAAAAATAGGAAGAATAAATTTACGTATAAAGAAAATAAAAATAAATTCTTCATATAATAATAATTTAAATAAATCAAATACATCAATAAATCAAAATAATATAAAAATAAATAATAATTATAATAACACAACAACAGATAGAAATAATAATGAATTAGAAATAAAAAATACAACAAATCAAAATAATAATTTATCTAATTCAAAAAATAAAATTAAAAAAAAGAAAATATGTCGAATTTGTTATACTGAAGATGACACAGAAGAAAATCCTTTAATTCAACCTTGTATTTGTTCAGGAACAATGAAATTTATTCATATTAATTGTTTAGAAAAATGGATTTCTACACGTTCATGTATTGAAGTAGATAAAAATGATAATTGTTCAGTTTATATTATTAAAGAAGTTGAATGTGAATTATGTAAAACTAAATTACCAGATTTTGTTAATCATAAAGGAAAATTATTTGAAATTTTAAATTTAAATTGTGATTATGAAAATTATATTATTATTGAAAGTTTAACTATTGATAAACATAAAAATAAATTTTTATATATTATAAATTTAAATAAAAATGTTATTAATGTTGGAAGAGGAAGAAATTCTGATTTATTATTAAGTGATATTTCTGTTAGTAGAATACATTGTAAAATTATTAAAGATAAAAATAAACTTTTTATTTCTGATAATGATTCAAAATTTGGAACTTTAATTTTAATACAAAGTGATTTTATTAAAATTCATAATACTTTATCTTTATATATTCAAACTGGAAGAACTTTTTTCCAAATTTATATTAAACAACCTATATCTTGTTTTAATTGTTGCCAGACAATTGAAAAAGATGATTATTTTTATTATCAAAAACAAAATCAAAAAGGAATTATTTGGGATAAAAAAATAACAATTAAACAAGAAGATAATGATGATATTAATAATGATGATAATGAAACTGAAAGTAATTTAGATGATAATAATAAAAATCATGGATTAAGAATTATTGAAGTTGATAATAAATTAATTAATAATGATGATAATGATAATGATAAAGGTATTTTATTAAGATCAAAAGATTCAAAAAGATTTCAAAGAAAATCTATTCTTCCTGAAGTAGAAAATTTAATTATAAATCAAAATACTCAAGAAACAAATAATAATAATAATAATAACACTCAGAAAAAATTAATATTAAATAATAATAAAAAGTAATAGAAAGTATATATAATTAGAAAGTTAATAATATTAAAAGGTTGTTTGTATAGTTTTAAAAATAATAAAGGGAAAATGAATTATAATATTATATTAAAAAAAATAAATGTGATTAAAAATATATTAAATATTATTTTTTTAATTTTAAAAAAGATAATTTTTATAATTTGAAAAAAAAAAATTGTTTTATTTTATAAATATTTAAAAAGATATAACTTATATTATCCAAAAAAAAATTAAAAAATGAATCAAATGAATCAATTATATCAACTTTTTTCTCAAGGAATGTTAAATTATACACAATTAAATGGATATAATACAAGTTATGTTCCAATACAACCAATTCAAAATATATATATTACTAATAATAATGAAAATAATCAACAAATTCAAAATGAAAATAATATGCTTCAAATTTTACAAAATCCAAATATGACAAATGAAGAAAGATTAAATATGTTATTAAAAATAGGAAAAGGAATTGTATTACATCCAATAATAATGAAAGTATTAAATGATAGAGAAAAATTCAGAGAATATCAAAATAATAATTATTCTAATTTTAATGATAATAGTTTAATTGGTAATTCTCAAGATAAAAATAATATTTTAAAAAAAAAACCAAATACTAATATATTAAATAATAATCAAAATTTTTCTTATCAACAACAACAAAATTCAAATAATACAAATTCTATTATTTCTATTCCTAAATTCCCAATTGATGATAATATACTTTTTTCTGATTTAGAAAAATATAATTTATCAAAAGATATTATTAATAGACCTCAGGGAGAAAAAATTAATATTCCTTATGAAATATTTAATAAAGTTATTATTCTTTGGGATTTTATTATTACTTTTAATGAAAATTTAATAAATGGAAATTTACTTAAATATAATATTAATGAAAATATTTTAGAATTTTATGATAAAGTAATTGATAATGATGATGAATATTTTAAGCAATTATTAACATTGTTTTTATTATTAGTTGCAAGAAATCTTAAAATTATAGATAATAATACAATTGAACAAGAAATTTTTATTGTTAAAAGTTTTCTCGAAAATCCCAATTCAACTCCATTTAATTGTTTTTATGATTGTTTAATTGAAATATTAAAAATAATATCAAACTGTTCATTATATAAAAATTTATTTGATTTAGAAGGAATAAAGATAATAAAAAATATAATAAAAAAAGATGAATTTGAAATTGATAATAATCAAAAAATAATTTTATTAAATTCCTTAATTGCAGTATCATATGAAACAATAATTATTAAAGGAAAAATTAGAGAAGAATTAGAAAGAATGTCTTCAATGTCAATTGAAAAATTAAATTTAGAAGAAACTTTAAAAGAAACTGAAAAAAGGAAAAAAGAAATTAATAAAAATGATTATTTAGAAAAAGTAAAAGAAAAAATTGAAAATTTAGAAAAAGAATTAAATGAATTTAAAGAAAAAGATGAAGAAGAAATAAATTCAAATCCAGATTTAAAAAAACAAAAAAATGAAATTGAAAATCAAATTAATAGTAATAAAAGTATAATAAAAGAAAATGAAAATTTAATTGAAAGAAAAAAAGATTTATTAGATAAAATTCAAAATATAAAAGATAGAATAATGTTATTAAAAGTTCCTAGAAAAAAATTATTAGGAAGTGATTATTTAAAAAGTGATTATTTTTACTTTAATACTTGTCCAGGAAAATTATTCATTAAAAATAAAAAAGAAAAATATTGGGCGGTAATTAAAGATAAAAAATTATTTCAAGAATTAACAGATAAATTTACTGAAAAAGGAATAAGAGAAAAAAAATTGAAATATTATTTAAGTAGAATTATTCATGAACTTGATAATTTAGAATTAAAAAAAAAAGATGATGAAGAAATCAAAAATAATGAAATTATTGAAAATGAAAATAAGGATAATAATAAAGATGATAATAATAATAATGAAAATAATAATAATGAAAATAATAATAATAATGAAAATAATAATAATGAAAAAAATAATAATAATGAAAATAATAATAATGAAAAAAATGAAAATGAAAAAAATGAAAATGATAATGAAAATGACAATGAAAAAGTAATTGAAGATATAAATGATATTACAGAAAGTATAAATGATGATTCAATTGAAAATGAAAATATTGAAAACAAAAGAGAAAAAGAAAAAGAAAATGAGAATGAAAATGAAAATGATAATAAAAACAGTGAAGATGAAATAATTGATATAAATAAAGAAATAATAGAAAATATTATTCCAAAAAAATATACAATAAATGAAATATTATTAGGAATGGAAGAAAAATTTTCAGAATATCTTTCTCAATTTGATAAAGAATGGGAATCAGAAATAAATAGAATTAAATGGAAAGAAATAATTCAAACAACAAATATAGAAAATAATTATATTCAAACATTAAAAATGTTTAATCATAGATTTAAAAATCCATATAAAATTTTATCAGAAGAAGAAGAAAAAGAATTAAAAAATGGAGATTATACAATTTTAAATAATGTAGTTAAATATAATTTTATTGATAAAAATGGTAATATTTTTAATATATATGAAACAGATCCTTCAAAAATATTATCACCTAAAGTTAAAATATGGTCTAAAGAAATTGAATTATATGAAATTGATAAATATTATTCAAATATTTTATTAAATAATGTTAAAACACATCAACAATTATGGTTTATTCTTCATTTTTATGAAAATATAATATTTGGTTTAATAAAAAGACGAGAAAACAAAAAGAAATTCATTTAAAAAAAAACAAAAATAATAAATAATATATAAAAATAAATAAAATTATATTTTAAAACAACCAAAATAATCTTATAAAAAATAAAAAATAAAAATAAAAATTAAAAAAAATATAAAAAAAAACCTTTATAAAGAAAAATAAAATACAAAAAAAAAACAAACAAAACAAAACAAAAAACAAAAAAAAAAGAAAAAAAAAAAAAAATAACTTAATTAAGCATCATTTTATAATAATCATCATCTCCAATAACCTCAACAGCAAAAACTTCAACTTCTTGAATTCCCCATTTACTACTTTTCCCAGCAAGAAAAGAATTAGGATCAACATTTTTAGGAACTTTATAACATCTTCCTAAATTAGAATAAGAATTATCTAAATTTTTATAAGAAATAAACAAATCTGCATTATCAACTTCACCCCATCCAGGAGAATACATATTTTCATTTTGTTTAATTGCATATTTTTTCATATATTTTTTTAAAGGACATTTAATTGGTTTAATAGTCATTCCATCACTTAAACTAAAAATAAATGAATCATCACATTCATTATACATTGCTTCATTAATCCAACTAATTGGATTATATCCTCCAAAAATATGACCATCATCAGTTTTTATTATTGTTATTGTTGGACCTTTATTATTACATTTTTCATGAAATGTTATTGGCGATGCACCATCTTTACTTATTTGATATAAGAGAATACCACTTTTTATTTTTGGTAATATTATTATGAAATCATTAAATAATAATTCTGGTTTTATTATTTTACTTTTTATAAAAACTTTTTGAAGAATTGATATTGTTATATCTGTTATTGGAAGAAATTTATATGAGGATATTTCTTTTTGAATTTCTTTTGTTGGATTTAAGGAAAATAATGATTGAGAAAATGATTTATTAAAATTTTCACTTCTTAATAAACCTAAATTTTCTACTTTTGTTATATTTTTATTTAGTTTTTTTATTTGAATTACTCTGTCTATTATATCTATATCTCTATCACATATTAAATTTCTATAATATTCATATCGATTTCTTATTAATTTAAAATTTGTTAATTTATTTTCTAAAGTTTCTAATTTATTTTTAAATAAATTTTCAATATATAATTTTAATTCTTCTTGATTTTGTTTTATTATATTATAAATATCATTATAAACATTATTCATTTTATCAATAAAAGTTTTTTTTTCTTCTTCAAATTTTTCTTTAGAATAAGTCATACTAGAAATTAATTCTTCCATAATTCTAATTTCTCCTTCACATTGTCTCATTGATCCAGTTAATAAAATAGATTGTTCATCAATAATATTTTTAACAGTTTTAATTTTATGTCCTTTATGAAAATTTTCATAATTAGCACAAATTAAACAAATTGGTTTTTTACAATCTTCACAATATAATTTTAAAGGTTCTCTATGATTATTTTCATCACATAAAGTCAATTCAATTTTTTCTTGAACAATTTTATGATAAGGAATAATTTTATGATCTTGATGTCTTGGATTAGATAAATGTCTTATTCTACATTCATAACAAATTACAATATCACAATTTAAACATTCAAATTCTGCTAAATCATGAATATATTTTGAAGAAGGACAAATCTCACATAATTGAATTTTTTTATAAGGATCATTTTCGTCATATTTTTCTTCTTTTGGTTTCCAATTTAAACGAAGTAATGTTGTTAAATCTTCATTTCTTATTTCAGTTTTTGATTTACATTTTGGACATTTTATTATATTTTTATTTAAATCTTTTATATGAATAAATTTATATATTGATTTTATTTCTTTTGCACATTCTAAACATAATTCGTGATTACATTTTAATGTTATTGGCTTAAATACTCTTTTGAGACAATATACACAATGAGAATTATCAATTAAACTTTGTAATGATTCTTGTAATTCTTGTGTTAATTGTAAATTTTTTTCTGTTACACTTTTTATATCTACACTGTTTACATTTTCTAATTGTAAATTATTAGGGGAGAAAATTTTATTTGAAATTGATGTATTTATATTATTATTACTATTGTTATTATTATTAATTAATGTTATTGAATCGTCTGAATTGTTTATTTTTGATAAGTTATTTTTTGGATTGTTATATGATATTGAATTATTTAAAATTTGTTGTTTTTGATTTTCTGTTAATTTAATATCTCGATTTTGAGATTTTAATGGTATTGTTTTAAAGTTATTTCCACTGTTTGATAAAGGTAAATTTAATTTTTTTTTTCTGTTTATATTTTCTGATGAATTATTTAAATTTTTATTTTGAATATTTTTTTTATATGAATTATTATTTGATATATTATTACTTCTTTCATTTGATGAATATCTTTTTTTTTCTGATATAAATTTTCTTCTTAATCCACTAAAATGTGTAAAGACTTGTTCATTTTTTTTAATTTCTTTTTTTTTATTTTCATTTTTTTCTTTTAATTTTTTTTTCTCTCTTATATTATTTATTTTTCTATTTAATAAATTAACTTCATCATTTACTTTATCAGAACTATCATTTTTTTTTTGCCAACTCATTTTTGCAACATTAAAAGATGTCATTGAAATAAATTTATATTTCTTTTTTTTTTTTTCTTTTTTTTCATTTGAAGAATTTAATTTTTTATTACTATCATTACTATTACTATTAGAATTTTTTTTTAGATTTTTTGTTAAAGGTAAAATTAAATTATTTTTTTTCTTTTTGGTATTAGGACTTTTTTTATTATTTTTTTTTATTTCATTACTTTTTTGAAAAGAAGATGTAAAACTTATTCTATATAATTGAGGATCAATTTGAGGAGATTTTTTTACTGGAATTGAATTAGAATTAATATTTTTAATACTTTTTTTTATTTTTGAATTAGGAATTTTTGGAAGAAAAAAGTCATTATTTGAATTTCTTTTTGATATACTTGGTGATGTATTTAATGTTCTTATTTCTGAATTAATTCTTTTAATTTTGAATTTGTCTATTTTATCTAATTTTTTTTTTATCTGAAATTTAGTTAAACTAGAATTTCTTTTGAATTTTTTTTTCTTTGTACTATTTGGTGATCTTATACTTGATAAACTTGTATTTATTAAAGAATTTCCAAAAGAAGTATTTAAATTATTTTTTTTATTTTCATCCATTGAATAAAATTTTTAAGTATAAATTATTATTTTTGAATTTTTTTTACTAATTAACCATACTATTATTAATAAAAAATATTTAAAATTTTTAAATGAATAAATCAATAATTTATGTCTATTATTAATGAAAAAATATTTTTAATTTTTCATTTTTTAAATTTTTAAAAATATTTAAATAAATTGTTTTTCATTAATAATAATCATTATATTCTTTTTTTATTCATTTAAAAAATTTAATATATATTAAAAAAAAATTTAATTTTTTCTTTTATTATATTTGAATATATATAGAATAATAAATATATAAATTATAATAAATTTTTATATAATTAAAAATAATTCTAAATATATTATATATTTTCATAATACATCATCAAATAATATATTGCAGTAACATGACAAATATCATTTTCATTTAATTTTTCAATAACATAATTTTTATCATATCCAAATTCTTCAATTTTATTTAAAATTTTTTCTTTTTTTTCATCTTCTTCAATTTTAATTTGATTTAAATCAACATTTTTACTTTTATTATTATCATTTTCATCATCCTCATAATAAAATCCACTTTTTTCATTTAAATTAATACTATTATTAATAACACTTGTAATAGAATTACTTTCAGTTTTACTATTAATAATCATTCCATTATCTAATTCACCATTATTATTTAATTCATAATTCATATTATATTCTTTAATTTTATTAGCAAATAAAATAATATTATTTTCTAATTTAATATCAATTTTATCAGGATCATCAATTTCTTCATCACTATTATCATTAGGAAAAAAATTTTTAATTGTACTAAAAGGAGCTAAAATATAACTTTTAGTAGTACAATTTGGATTATTTTGAAAATTAGTATTTAATTCATCATTATTTAAATTTGACACAGTAAAATTTTCTTTAATATCTTCTAATTTAGCAAATCTATAATCAATATAAGTTTTATTTAACATAATAATTTCTGCTTTAGTAAATAAATGATATTTAAAATTAGAATAATTATCATTTTTTATCCAAGGATGATTTAAAACATCATCAACAGTAAATCTTAATTTAGGATTTTTATTTAATAAACCATTTAAAAGATCAATGGCTTCATTAGAAATATTTTCAATAATTTTTGGATTATTATGAATAATATTATATCTTAAAGTCATAGTATTTTTTTTATTAAAATCAATAGAATCATCATTATCAAAATTATCATTAGTTGAAAAAGGTAAAGTACCATTTAACATAATATATAAACAAATTCCACTTGACCATAAATCAATTGGAAAAGCTTCATAATATTTTTCTTTTGTTGATAATAAAATTTCTGGTGCCATATACATTGGAGTTCCACATTGATCATATAATTTTTGATTTTTATCATTTAATATTTTACTAATACCAAAATCACATATTTTAATATTATTTTTTAAATCTATTAAAATATTTTCTAATTTTATATCTCTGTGTACAATATTTTTTGAATGAATATATTTTATTCCTTGAATTATTTGTTTAAATAAAAATTTTGCTGTTTTTTCACTTAATTTTCTCCTTTTTTTAACAAAAGAAAATAAATTTCCACCATTTATATATTCCATTATTATTAAAATGTATTTTTCTGTTTCGAAATTTTCTAAAATTTTTATTATATTTGAATGATTTAATTTTTTCATTAAATCTATTTCGTATAATATTTTTTTTTTATTTTCATTATTTTTATTTAATGTTTGTTTATTAAATGATTTTATTGCGACAATTCTTCCTGTTAATATATTTAATCCTAAATTTACTTTTCCAAATGCGCCTTGTCCAATTAATCTTCCGTATTTATAAAATGAAAGTGTTGTGTTTGGATATGTTTTTGATTTTGAATAATATGATTTTATGAAATTTGATAATTTTATTGATTCTGATAAAAAATAATTTGAATCATGAATTGATGTTGATTGTGTTGAATTACTTATTCTTTCATTATTTGTTAAATTTGATTGACGATATGGTGTTTTTTTTATTTCTTTTATTTCTTTTTTGTATATTTTTAAATTTAAGTTTATTGTTTCTTTTTCTTCCTCTTTCTCTTTTTCTTTTTTTGATTTTTCTAAATTTTTTGGATTTATTTTTTGTTTTTCGTTTTGTTTTTTTATTTCTAATTCTTTTTTTGATGTTTTTATTTCTTTTTTTTTGTCTTTTTCTTTTGTAATTTTTATTTCTTTTTTCTTTTTTTGTGATTGAGCTTTTATTGTTGAAGATTTATATTTTATATTTTCTTTTTTTACATTTATTGATTTTTTCAAGTTATTTATTTTGTTTTTATTAAGTTTACTTTCAGTACTTTTTCCTTTTTTCTTTAATTCTTTTTTCTTTGTATCATCTGAAGAAAAATAATTATCTTTATTAGGAGAATTATTACTTGTAAAATGTTTCATAATATTTTTTTTAATTTCATTAATTTCTTTTTGACTTTTAGAAACAATTTTTGATATTTTTTTATTAATATTATGTAAATTATATTCAATGTTTTTTTCAACTGAATTTTCATAATTATCAAATTTTTTAAATTTATTAACAAGTAACTTTTTATTTTTTTCATTTTTATAATTATTATTATTTTTATTATTATTATCACAACTATTACTTTTAACTTTTTTAGAAAAAATTTTATTAGATTGTGCAATATTATTTTTATGAGAGAAAATTTTATTAATTCTTGAACTTAAAGAATTAATATTTGCAATTGATTTTCTCGGAGATTGTCTTGTAGTTGTTGATAATTTCTTATCTTTAATAGTTTTATTATTATAAGAAAAATCAATAGAATTTATATTTAAAGTTTTTTTAATTTGATTTGCATTTTTTTTTTTTAAAGCATTATTTTTTAAATACTTATTTAAAAAGTTTTTATTATATAAACTAAAATTTGAACTAAAAAAATTCTTTTTTGAATTTGTTATAGAATTATTATCAGAAAATTGTTTTTGACTTGAAGTAAAATGATATTTTTTTAAATTATTATGATTACTATGTTGCATAGAAGAATTTTTTGGATAATGAATGAAATGAAAGTCTTTTTTTCCTTCTATTGTTTTTCTTTGTTCAAATAAATTTTTACTACTATTTGTAGTAGTTTTATGTTTATTTACTTTATTAAATAAATTATCATTTTTATTAACACTAATACTTTTTGATATTAAATCATTTTTAATTTTTTCATTATTTAAATATGTCATTATCTTATCATTTGAATCAGATGCATCATTAGAAGTTAAAATTAATTTAGTAGTATTTATTATTTCTTTTTTCTTTAAATTACTTTTATAATATTTACTTAATGGTGATGCAAAATTTATATATGAAGATTTAGATTCTGTTTCTTTTGATTTATTTAAAAATTTTTTTTTTATCATTATTATTTCTCCATTTGAATTAAATGAGCTTAAATTGGATATTATTTTATTAGAAGAATCTTTAGGTGAAGGTAATGATGTTGGATATTTAAAATTTAAATTTGATGATAAAGGTTTTTTAGAAAGACTTGTGAAATGAGCAAGATTCTTACTTTGATTATTCATATTTTAATTATTTATTTAAATTTATTTTTATAAAAAAAGAATATTATTAATTTACTAATTTATTCTTATTTCTTTTAACATTTAATTATACTATAATATAATAATTACTTAATTTATTAAAGTAATATTACTTTTTACATATTGTAATTTATATTTATTTAATTTCTTCTCATTTTTTTTTATTTTTAAATTTGAATTTTTTAGTATTTTTCAACTAATTTTAAAAATTCTTCTGGATTAAATGCATTTGGATTTTTTTTTGAATCATTTTTTCCATTTTTTAAATATGAATTTCTTTTATTTATTATTTCATTATTTATATTGTTTGATAATCTTTTTTTTTCTTCTTCTTCTCTTTTTTTCTTTTTTTCTTCATCATGTTTTCTTCTTTCTTCTTCTTCAATTTTTTTACTTTTATATTCTTCTTCAATTTCTTTTTTTCTTTCTTCTTCTAATTTCTTCTTTTTTTCTTCTTCTTCTATTTCTTTTTTCCTTTTTTCTTCTAATTTTTTCTTTTTTTCTTCTTCTTTAATTTCTTTTTTCTTTTTTTCTTCTTTTTCTTTTTCTTCTTCTAATTTTTTTTCAATTTCATTAAATTTATCAATTTCTTCTTTTGAATTTAATTTACATACTGTTTTTTCAATTAACTTTAAATAATCATTAAATAAATAAATTTCTTTTAATTTATCTTTATCCATTAAATTTTTCATTTCATCAAAATATCTTTGAATAGAAGTTTTCTTATTTATTTCATTAAATATACTTTTTAATTCATCTCTTTTTGTTTTTTCTAATTCTTTATATTTATTTTTTAATTTATTAATAATATCATTTTCTTTTTCACTTAAAATAAAATTTTTAAAATTTTCAAAATTTAAATTATTCTTATTTGGATATAATATTTTAAATTTAGTTTCTATTTTTTCATTTGAAGGAATACAATTTATATTATTATTTTCATAACCAGAATAAATATTAAAACATAATATAATATCTTTAATATTTATCATATCTTCTTCATTTTTATATTTATCAAACAATTTTTTTAAATTTTCTTCTTCTTTTTCAATATGGAATTTTTTTCTATAAAAAAAATGAATATATTTAATAGTCAAATTAACAAATTCAGTTTTTTTTTCTTTTTCTTTATTAAAATCTTCACTTCTCAAACTATAAGTTCTATTACTTCTTTCACTTTTAATATTTTCATATTTAAATTTAATATTAATTCCAGTAATTCCTTTATTTTTATTATCAGAAATATCATTATAATTATTAATAACAATAACATTATTATCATCATCAACTTGACTAGATTTAAAAGAAGAATCATTATTATAATTATATAAATTATTATAATTATTATTATTACTAATATGAGAATTTTTTTTATTTGAATCAGTATTAATATCTTCATCTAAATCATCAAATTCTTTTAAAGAAACAAACCAAGGATGTTCTAAACATCTTTTCGCATCAAATCTACTTTCTAATTCTCTTAAAAGCATATTATTTAATAAATAAATTGCATCTTCACTTAAATCAATAATATTAAATTCATTTTTTAATTTTTCGATATCAAAATTTAATTCTTTATTTTTAATATTATTAATAACTTCATTATAATTATTACCAAAAAAAAGTTTAATTCCAAATAACATTTCATACATAATTACACCAATTGACCAAATATCACATTTTGCATTATATTTTCTATCAATTATTTCTGGAGAAACGTAATAAGGTAAATTTTTAATTGGAATATTATTTGAAGGATTATTTTTTAAAGAACTTGAAGAACCAAAATCTAATAATTTAATATCACATAATTCTTCGTCTCTTTTTTTCATTATTTTTTCTATTAAAATATTTTCTGGTTTTATATCAGTATGAACAAAATTTTTTGAATTTAAATAAAGAACTGCTTTTAATATTTGTGATATAATATATTTTGTTTGTGTTTCTGTCAATTTTTTATTTTTGTTTAAATAATCTTCTAAAGTTCCAAATTGACAATATTCTGCTATTACAAAAAAATTATTATTATCTACTATACATTCTTCTACTTGAATTATATTTTCATGTTTTAATTGTTTTAATATTTCTATTTCTGATATTATTTTTTTTTCATCACCTTTTTTATTTATTATATTTTTTCTTATTATTTTCATTGTTTTATATATGTTTTTATTTCTTTTATTTCTTATTTTAAAATTTATTGTTATTTGATTTCTATTTGTTTCTTCTAAAATTTCAAATTTATTTTTTATTATTTCTGGAATAGTTATATTAGAATTATTTTTATTATTTTTATTAATTGAATTATTTGAATTTTTATTATTTGATAAATTACTCTCATTTTTAATATTTTTTTTTATTGAATTATTATCTGAAGTAGCTTTAATTATTTCTTGTTTAACTTCAATATTTTCATTTGTTATATTTTCATTATTTTTATTTTCGTTATAAATATTATTTTGTTTATTTTGATTATTATTATCATTTGATATTGAAATATCTTCATTTCTTTTTTTATTATTTTGTATTTGATATTCATCTTTTATTTCTGAATTACTTATACTATTTGTATTATTTTTTTTTTCATTATTATCTGTTTTATCTTCATGATTTTCATTT
>JAJMZS010000428.1:0-40675 GCA_023807205.1 Isotricha prostoma | reverse complement strand
AATCCCCAATCCCCAATCCCCAATCCCCATTTATTTTAAAAAAAATATTTTTTAAAAATTATCTTTCATTTAAAAGTTAAATAAGAAAACATTTAAATTATATTTATTATTATTAATATCTTTATTTTTTAATTTAATCCCTTCATAATTATTAATAAAATTTTAAATTAAATAATTTTTATTATTTTTTTAATTTTATTTTGGTAATATTGTTTTTTTGAATTAAATATTAAAATAGTTTTTTTTTTCAATTACCAAATAAAATGACAAAAAATAAAAATTCAGAAAACTTAACTAAAGTCGAATCAATTCCTTTAAATATTTCATTAGACAAATTTAAAATATTTTTAAAATATCTTTTAAAAACTTTCTTAGACAAAAATAAAAATATTTCAAGAGATTGTTTTTACAAATTATTTCCAAAATTTCCTTATTTTGCAAAGAAAAAATTATTTAATTTTTTCTTAAATCAAAATAACAAAAATGATAATAATTTACCTATAAACGAATTAAAAAATAATATAATAAAACTTATTTATGGAAATGAAGATGAAAAATTAGAATTATTTGGAAATTTTTTTAATTTTAATAATGATAATTTTGTTCATTATGAAGATATAAGGCTTTTTTTTTATCATTTTTTCCTTTTTTCATATCAACAAAATTTTGATAGTTTAGATAAATCATTAGATATAATATTTAAAGAAAATAGAAAATTAAAAATTTCTATTTTTATTGAATTAACAAAAACTTTAAATTCTGATTTATTTTATTTATTCTATTTTTCATTAAATAAATTATTTTTTGGAAAATCAGATATGGAATTCTTTAATGAAAAATTAGAAAAGAAAAAACAAAAATCGAAAGAAAAATATGAAATAAAACAAGAATTAAATTTTTCATATGAAAATATAATAGAACCTTCAAAAGATTTATTTGATTATATAAATCAAAATTATAATTTAAGTTTAGAATATAATGTAATAGAAAATGATAATGAAGAAGAAGATTATGAAGAATTAGAATATTTAAAAAATTTTGAAGATGATATTAAAAGATGTAGAGAAAGTATTACTACTTCATATACTGATAATATAAATTTACATTCCAAAACTTTTGAAAAAAGAAAAATAAGTTGTAATATAGAAATAAGAAAAATAAAAGAACAAAAAGAAAAATTAATTCCAAGATTATCAAATGAATTTAATTTAAATAAAACTGATATTAATAAATTATTAATTTATAAAAAAATTGATACTTCTGTTTTTTCAAATAGAGATTATTTATTTTCCTTTAATCAAAGTTCTAGAAAAGAAGTATTTAGTAATGTATTAATGAAAATAAATAATATAAATTATAAAAATTGTGAATTGATATTTAGTGATAATTATTTATTAGTTAAATATAAAAAAAGAGATAATAATAAATTTTTAATTATTCCTTTATCTTATTCTTTCCCAAAAAAAAATACAGAAAGTGAGATTTTCGAAACAGAAATAATAAGCCAAATTTTTGAAAAAGAAAAATCTTTTATTTTTCAATTTCCAAATAATAGTAAAAGAAATACTTTTTATAATGAATTAAAAAGTTTTACAAATTATATTGATATAAAAGAAAAATATAATTTAATAGGTCAAATAGGAAAAGGTGCCTTTGGACAAACATTTTTAGCAACAAAACAAAAAAATAAAGTAAATTATGAAATAAAAGAAAAAAAAAATGAAAAATATGCAATTAAAATTATAAATAAATCCAAATTAAAAATTGAAAATATATTATTATACAGAAATGAAATAGAAATATCTAAAATATTAAAAGAAATATCACATCCAAATATTATTAAAATGTATGATGTATTAGAAGATATTGAAAATATATATTTAATAATGGAATATTGTCCGATTAATAATAAAGACCCAAATCATTTAAATTTCCAAAAAAAATATTTTTTAATAGAACAAGTAATAAAAGGAGTTCAATTTTTACATAGTATTGGAATTATACATAGAGATGTTAAACCAAGTAATATTTTATTAGGAAATGATAATAATTTTAAAATTATTGATTTTGGCTTTTCTGATTTAATTTCTCCTTTTGAAAATTTAAATGATACTTTAGGAAGTTTTGGATTCTTTCCTCCTGAAATTTTAAATAAAAAAGAATATAATTTAAATATTGAATATTGGAATATTGGAATTATGACTTTTCTTTATTTATATAATTATTTTCCTTTTGGAGAATGCTCTCATTATAATGATATTATGTTATTTGATGTAAATAAATTTATTAATGAAGATAATAAAGATTATGGAAAATATAATTATTATGTTAATAAAATGAAGCAAATTATTTTAACCTGCCTAAATTTAAATATTAATGATAGAGGATGTAAATTGAATCAAATAATTAATGATTAAAAATATTATATAATTATTTTAACAAATATATTTATTTTTAGATATGTGAAAATAGTGATGTGGTTTAAAATGTAATTATAAATAAGTTTTTTATACATTTTTATTGAGTATGATAAGAAAAGTTAATTTAATGATTATTTGTGAAATTATTTATTATGTATCTCTAAATTATTATATAATTGATATTAATATTATTAAAATATCTTTTATAATGTAAATAAAATTGATTAAAATGTAAAAATTTTTTTATTTTAATATATTTAAAAAAAGATAATCCCTTTTTGATTACTAAAAATATAGTTAAAGTAAATTAACTTGATATATTATTTTTTATTTTTTTATTCCTTTTATTTTTTTATAAAATATTTAATTTTATATTTAAATTATCAATAATTAAATCAAAAATAATATCCAATTTAAATAATATTAATTTTAATTTGACTGTACATAAAAATTTAAAAACATTGAATTTAATTAAATTATATTTTTGATAATTTTAAACTAATATTTATATATATATATTTTAAACTTTATAAATTAATAAAAAAATTACCAAATCTAATTTTTTTATAAATATGTAGCAATTAAATATAATAATACTTATATTATAAATTAAATAAAAACGAAAAAAATGATTATTATTCTCTTTATTTAATACTCTACATTATATTAAATATATTTTAATGGAAAAAAAAATAATTAAAAAAACAAAATATATAATATGACAGAACAGATTTTGAAAAATTTAAATGAAGCAAAATTTCAAAATCATTTAAATAAAAATCAAAAGCATCCAAAACCAAAAAAGTATAATAAAAAACAAATAAAACAAATTTAGTGCTATAATAAATCCAAAATCATTTCCAAAAGATTTTTTTGAACCATTAAAAAAAGAAGAAGAAGAAAATATTTTATATAAATCTCAACAAATATATATTGATTTACAAAATGAATATGATGAAGATAAAGAACTTCTTGATTTATTAGAAGGAAAAGGTATTTTTAATTTATATAACTATAAAAAAATTAATTTTTTTAGATATTAAAGAAAAAAAAGAGAATAATAAAAAGAAAATTTTATGTGAAGATGTAATTCCTGAAGAAGATGAAGAAAAACAAAAAACAGAAATGAAATTTTTTAATAATAAAAAAAATAAAGATAATAATGAAGAAAAAGAAAATGAAGAAAATGAAATAAATGATAAAATATTGCCTCATCAAAAAAATAAAAAAATATCATATTTAAAAAAAATGATAATAGATGTAAATAATAATAATTTTAATTTAAATGAAAGAAATTCTTTTTCTCCAAATTCAAATATAATTCAAAATCAAAATACTATCAATTCAAATAATATAAATTCATATAGTATAAAAGGAAATCCACTTTTTACTTCATGGAATAATAATAAAATAATTCAAGAAAAAGAAAAAGATAAAGAAAAAAGTCAAATATCAAAAATTCTTTCATCAAGTCAAAATCATAAATTTGATATTTATCTTCCAGAAATAAATAAAAATATAAACAATATAAATTCAAATAATAAAAGTTCTAACAATCAAAATAACAATAATAATAATATAAATATAAGATCATTAAAAAATCTTTTAAAAAACAATACTTTAAATAATAATAACATAAACTCTAATTTAGATAATCAATCAATAACAAATGAATCAAAGAAAATATCAAGAAGAAATAATACAGAAGAATTAAGTAAAGAAAGAATAGATTTAATGAGTAAAAAATTCTTATCAAATTTAAAAATTAACTCAGCCTCAAGTAATATAATAATTCCAATGATTCCTTTAAGAAGACCAAACAGTAATTTTAATTTAGGTGAAAATATTCTTTGGGAAAAAATAGAGAATTTAAATTCTAAAATTTTAAATACAGATGAAATAATTAATAAAAGTAATATAAATAATTTAAATTCTTTTAATTCAAGAAATGAAAATTCAAATTCACTTGAAAGAGGAAAAATATCTACTGCTCCTTTAATAAATAATACTGTTAAATTACATAAAATTAAAATTGAAAAAGGAATGATGAGTACAAAATTAGCAGATACTATTAATAAAAAAATGTATAATTTTGAATTAAATGAATATTATTTGAATAATTTATATAATAAAAGTAATAAAAATAGTTATAGACAAATAATTAGTAATAGAAAACCACCTTTGAAAATTTCAAAAGTGAATAATATTAATTAAAGGGAGTTTTTAATTTGTTTTTTTTTTTTATTTTTTACCTTTTTTTTTAAGCTTTATTTATTTTTGGAGAAGATTTTTTTATTAATTTAAAAAAAAAATATTATTGTAAAAAAATAATTTCATTTTTGATTATTTATAAAAAATAAATTTCACATTATTTGATAAATTATTTTAATTCATATAATTCATAATTTACATAATTTATTATTTTAAATATTTTACTATTTAAAATAAAAAAATAAGGAAAAAAAAATTAAGAAAACATCAAATAAAATTAATTTTAAAAAAAAAAATTAATTTAAAATTTAATCTCTATATAACCAAAATTAAATCTTAAAAAAAATATAAAAAAAAACTAAAAAAACAAATGCGTCTTGCGAATGTTCGTGAAGCGCCTTTGATTCGAGCAAATTACCTATTAAGTCAAGAAAAGAATAAAAAAGGTTTAAAATTAATACAACCAGAAATAAATAAAATGTCAGAAATATTTGGAGTAGATTTTGATAAAGGATTATATAAACTTTTATTTGAAGAAATTGATTTTAAAGATACTAAAAACTTATTAAATACTAAAAATGCAAAAATTTTATATTTTTTAAATGAGTTTTCTTCTTTGTTAAGTAAACCAAATTTTATTAGTATTTTTTCAGAAATATTAAGAAATACAGAAAATACTAATTTAGTAAATGAAATAATTGATGGATTAAATAAAGTTGTTAAATTAACTTTTGATAATCAAATTAAACTTTTAATATCTTTTATTTATTCAGGTAATGAAAAATATGTTAATGATGCGAAAACTATTCTTTTAAATAAATGTAAAGAAATAGAAAAAGATAATAAAACAGATCAATTAAGTTTAAATACAATTCAAAATTTATTATTAGTAACTGACACTTTTGAAGAAGTTAAAGAAGGAAAAATAAAAATAAATTTTTTAAATTTTATTCAGTCAAATAATTATCAAAATGGGGATAAATTAAAACAACTTTCAGACTTAGAAAAATTACTTGATGTTACAATTGAAGAACCAATTGAAATTGAAAAAGTATTTTCTGATATAGGTCCTTTTATGATTAATAATATGTTTAATTGTCCTAATAATGAATTATTAAGCTATGAATTAGATGAAAAGAGACTTGCAAATTTTATTATTTTTATGTTAAAACATCCTAATATGAATGAAGATAAAGAAATTAGATATTTAAATAAAATATTTTTAATGAGTTTAAATGATGAAAGTGCAAAAAATATTGTTGAGAATTCTGATAAACAAGTTTTAAATTGGAATATTGATAATTTTTATAAAATATTTAAAACTTCTATTGATAATATGGAAATTACTGAAATTTTTAATAATTTTGATGTTCCTAGTTTTTCTATTAAAGATAAGAAAAAATTTGAATTTTTTTTTCAAATATTACAAAAATTAAATATAATAAATAATAATAAATTAGATATTTTCTTTAATTTCATATTCAATAAATGGGATAATGAATTAAATCAAATAGAATTTCTTCAATTTTTAGTAAATTATTCAAATCCAGAAATTTTTTCCTTTACAAAATATAATGGAAAGAGAGTTCAAAAAAATTTTGATTTAAATCCAACAATATCAAAAAGTCCAAATAATTATTTAATTGAACCATGGACTTGTATAAATTTAATTCAAGTATTATTAAAATTATCAAATGGAAATTATTACGTAAAAGTAAAAGATATGTTTAATTGGCCAATTCAAAATATTCCTGAATTAATAGCATTATCTTTAATTCAAATAAAACCACAAGCAGAAGATTTTTTATACGATGAATTAATACAAGAAGTCTTAACTTCTTTTTTAGGAAATCATATGAATTCTTTTGCAGTAATTGAAGAAGTTTGGAATTCAAATAAAGATTTAGTAATAAGAACAATTTCAAATATGTATAATTCAAGTCCAGATTTAATGAATTTATCAAGAATTTTAGATATATCTCAAAAATTAAAAGATTCATTATTATTATTAGTTAATTGTAATGATTATAAATTTGCAGTTAATTTAGCAATTTTAGCAGTTAAAAGAGATTTTTTACATATTGAACAATGGTTAAAAGATAGAATAGAAAAAGTAGGAGATGAATTCGTAGAAGCATTATTAACATATATAAAAGATAATTTAATTGCTCATTGTAAATCAAATACAAATGCAACAAAAGAAAATGTATTAGAAAAAAGTCAATTAAGTTTAGAAAGTTTAGCAGTAATATTTGAGAATTTAGTAAATGCAAAACATAGTAAAAATCCAAAAATAAGTTTAAATACAGAAGAAGAAATAAAAATAGTTTATAAAAGTATATTTGAAATATTTGATGAACTTCAAGTACAACCAATGGATTCAAAAGTAATAGAAGATACAGCAAATTCAATATTTCAATCAATGTTTAAAGGTGATACTACAGTATATGAAACAATAGAAAAATTAAAAGAATATAAAGATAGTACTGATCAAAAAGAAAGAGAAATTTATGCTTGTATGATTCATTGTTTATTAGATGAATATAGATTTTATCATCAATATCCAGAAAAACAATTAAATACTATTTCTACTTTATTTGGTCAAATTATTAATCATAGATTAATTGATGGTGTTATTGAAACTATTGCTTTAAAATATATTTTAGAAGGGATTAAAAAAGGAAATGGACCAATGTTTATTTTTGGTACTACTGCATTACAACAATTTTTAGATAAATTACCTTCACTTCCAACTTATCTTAAATCACTTATTGATACTCCTCAATTAAAAACTAAGAAATTGTTATATGAACAAGTTTTAGAAAAATGTAATTGTAATAGTGATTATAGTAGTAATAATAATAATATTAATAATAATAATTCAAATTTAAATGAATTAGAGTTTAATAATCAAAATATACCAATTAATAATAATAATCAAAGTAATATTTCTAATAATTCTAATTCGAATAATTCTGTTAAAAATAAAATGTATAATGTAAATTATGAAGATCCTAAAAATCAAATCAGAAAAGGAGAAAAATTTTCAAATATAAATCCACCTATAAATCAAATTGTAAATATGAATCAACCAATTCAAAATAAAAATGATGTACAAAAATTTTTTTTTTCTAATAATATTCCAAATATACAAAATATTCAAAATCCAATGATGCAAAATATGAATCAAATAAATTTAACTCAAGTACAATCAAATAATCAAAATATAACACAAAATGTTCAATCAAGTCCAACTAATTTAATGCAAAATATTCAAGGAAATACAGAAGTTTTTAATCAAAATAATACAAATAATTTAATTAATAATAGACAAAAACAAACTAAATTAAGTCGTCCAAGTCAACCTTTATCATCAAATAATTTAAATGAAATGTTTTCTGAAAATGAAAGAATACAAACACCAAATGAAGATATAATTGCAAAAATGAAATTGATATTTAATTCAATGACCAAAAATAATGTTCCAGAAAAAGCAAATGAGTTAAAATTACTTTTATCAAATGATAATATAATAAGATGGTTTAGTAATTTTTTTATTGTAAATAGAATATCATCAGAATATAATAATCATCAAAAATATAATGAATTAATAACATATATTAATAATAAAGAATTAAATAATTATTTAATAAGAGATACAATTCATTGTATACATCAATTACTTTCAAGAGATAATACTGAAAAAGAACAAAAAGAAAAACTTGCTTTAAAAAATTTAGGTAGTTGGTTAGGTTTAATGACTTTAGCAAAAAATAAACCAATTTTAGCAAGAGATTTAGATTTAAAAGAAATAATATTTGATGCTTATGAAAATGGAAAATTAAGAACAATTATTCCTTTTGTTTCAAAAATATTAGAACATTGTTTAAAAACAAAAGTTTTTCATCCAAAAAATCCTTGGTTACAAGCAATTTTATCTTTATTTAATGAATTATTTTTAAAACCAAATTTATATCATAATTTAAAATTTGAAATTGAAAGTTTATTTAAAAAATTAGATATAAATTTTAATGACATACCTCAAAGTAAATATTTAGAAAAATTAACAATTCCAAATTATTCAAATGATTTTTCAAAACAACAACCAATTCAACAAGAAACTCAAATTGAGCCAATAAATTTAAAAGACATATACAATAAAATATCTCAATTAAATAATTATGTAAATGAAATATTTTCCTTAATAAAAATGAGAGGTGTCCCATCAATAATAAATCAACAAGAATTAGTAAAAATATTAACTCAAGCATTAAGTTCTTCAATAAGTGAAATAATATCACCTGTTGTTGAAAGGGCAGTTAATATTTCTTTAGTAACAACAAAAGAATTAGTAATTAAAGATTTAATGTTTGAAATGGATGAAAAAAAATTTCAAATTGCAGCTACAAATTGTATTAAATCACTTGCTGGAAGTTTAGCTTTAATTACTTGTAAAGAACCTTTAAGAATTGGTTATAATCAACAATTAAAAGATGCTTTATCAAAAAAAAAATTAGATCCTGAAATTATTGAAATTGTAACTAATCAACCTAATAATGATTTATTAGATATTGGTTGTTCTTATATTCATAATTATGTTATTCAAAAAGCAATTGAAAAAATTCAAAATGATGAATCAATAATAAAAGAAATTGATAGAAGAAGAAAAAAAATACCATATGATATTGAAAGTGAATATGTAATTAAGGCAGATTTACTTCCTGATATTTTAAAACCTAAAATTACTGGTTTAACACAAGAACAATTTAAAATTTATGAAAATTTCGATAAAATATATGAATCATATACAAAAATTGAACCTCCTAAAATGACTTGGTTAAATATTATTTTAAGTTTATTAAAAGAAGTTTTAGAAAATGTTGATCCTAATAATATTAATAAAACTATGAAAAATTATAATGTTTGTATGTTAAATATGCAAAATATTTCTCATTCACAAAATAATTTTGAAGAAGGAAATAAAGAATTACAATATATTGAAAAATCTATTTCTGAAAATAAAATTGATAATGTTGATTTAATTAAAGGTTTTGCTGAAACTAGTTTTAAATTTGCTTTTTTGGCTTTTGAAAAAAAAAATTATAAATTATTTAATTTATATATGGCTTTAATTAAAGGTTGGGTTAATTCACAAAAACAAATTTCAAGAGAAATTACTAATTTACTTATGAAAAGTCATGATATTTCAATGAGATTTAATTTAGAATTACATTTAAAATTTATTAAAAATAATGTTATCAATATTCCTGATTATGAAATGCATTTATATAGTTATTTACAATCTCCTGTTACAAGAGATTTATGTATTGATTTATTAAATGAATTAAAAAATGCTGGAATTTATAATTCAAATAATTTTAGTAAAATTGTTCCTTTTATGTTAGATAAAAAATTAGCAAGACAATATTTTACTTTATTTGATAAAAAAAATAGTCTACCTTCAGATTTAAATATTGTTAGAGAAAGTATAATTGATTATAAAATTTGTAATATTAAAGATGTTAAAACTTATAAAATTTTTAGTAATATGTGTACATTTGCATTTAATCAAATTGTTGAAATAATTTATCCATTTCAATCATTTAAATTAGAAAAATTACAAAATAAATTAAAAAATTTTTTAGAAAGTCCATTTATTAAAAATGAAGAACAAATGAATGTTTTTATTATGATAATAACAGAACAATGTATAAAAAGAGGAACAGAAGATGATTTATCAAGAAATAATTATAATCCTGAAAATGGTGCAAAAAGTATTTTTGCTTTATTAAGTGCAGTACAAAGAACAATGAATAAATCTAAAATGTTTAGTAATATTTTATTAGGAATTTTCAAAACATTATATCATGATTATGTAAAATCAAATTTATCATTTAATCAAAGACCTTATTATAAATTATTTTTTAATTTTATTTACTTATTAGATAAAAATAAAAATAATGATTTGATATTTAATTCTGATTATAAAAAAATACAATATATGATAATTTTAGCTGAATTTTTTAGAATATTATCTCCTTTAAATTATCCTGGATTTGCTCTTGCTTGGTTAGATTTAATATCTTGTAAATATTTCATATCAACTTTTTTAGACTCTGGTCCTCAATCAAAAACAAAAGATATTCATATTTATGAAAAATATTTATATTTAGTTATTGATTTATTTAATTATTTAAAATTTTCTACAAATGAATTAATAACAAATTTTGCATCAAAAGTCTTTTTAGATAATTTATTTAAATTTGTTTATTTATTATGTGATTCTTTTCCAGAATTTGTTTCTAATTATTATTATATAATAATTGTTTCTTTACCAACTGGTAATAATTTTATTCAATTAAAAAATTTAATATTAAGTTGTGGCCCTCGTGATATAGAAAAACCAGATCCTTTAAGTGATGATTTTACATATCCTGAAAAGAAAAAAAATGCTTCAATTCATTTTGATATTGCTTCAATTTTACAAGATTATGGATATAAACTTTTAATTGATCAATATATTGAAAGTAAAAATGAAGAAGTAATAAATGAATTATCTAAAAAATTAAATGAAACTAAAAATAAAAATTTTAATTTTTATGTTATTAATGCAATTGTTATATATTGGGCACAAAAAATATTAAAACAATTACAAGAAAAAAAAATTAAGAATGGAGAAATTTTTGAATTTTTTACTAAAATGATTAAACAATTAGTTTTTGATAATAGAGATCATTTAATAAATTCAATATTAAATGAATTAAGATATCCTTCAAATCAAACTATTTTCTTTTCTTGTTTAGTTGTTTTCATTTGTTGTGATATTGGAGATTCAAATATTGAAGAACATATTATTACTAGTATTTTAGAAAGATTAATTTTTAAACCTATTCCCTGGGGAATTTTAGTTACTTTTAATCAGTTAATTAAGAATCAAAAATATAAATTGTTAGAAAGACCTTTTGTTACTAAAAATAATTTAGATGAAAAATTAATTTTGAAATTAAGAAGTTTTTTGAAAAATGATAAAAAAACTGCTAATTTTATTGAATATCTTAATCTTTGATTTGTTTTTTTTTGTTTTATTTGTGTTTTTTATTATTTGTTTTTTTTGGTAACTTTTCTCTTTTTTTTTAGGAGTTTTTAAGTTTAGTATAAAATTAGATTTTAGCATTTGTGTATATATTAAATTGTTATTATTTTGCTTAATCTAAATTTTATTTTTATTTTTTTATTTTTAATTAATTATTTAGATATTGAAATGAGAGTAGAAAAATTTTTTTATTTTTTTTATTTATAAAAATAATATTATAACTAAATTTTTTCATAATTTCATTTTTAATATAATAAAAATAATTTAAATTTATTATTTTCTCTATAAATTTTTATTATAAAGAATTAAATAAAAAAAATAGGAAAAAATTTATAAAATAAATTTAATAATATAAAAAAAATTACAATTTAAAAATTTTAAATAACATGTTCTTCTTTAGGTAAACAAACTTCAAATCCTTCAAAATCTCCAATTTCAAACATATCAAAATTTTTACCTTCAATATTACTTAAAGTATCTTCATTTGAAAATTCACTTTGACTTTCATCCATTAAATCATTAAATACTTTTAAAGAATCTTTTCTCTCTGATCTTTTTCTCATTGAAGGTTCAATTTTATTTGGAAAAATAATTTGTCCATCATATGCAATTTGCATTTTAGTTTCTTTACAAATAATATCAATTACTCTTTCATAAAATTTAAAAAAAGTTTCACTTTTTGTTAATTTTTTTCCTATTTTATGTCCTATTACTGATATTAAAACAAAAATTCCTATAACAATATTTAAAGGAATATATACATTCATAAAATTTTTTAAAGAAAAAAAATATAAGAAACATAATAAATTTAATATATATAAATAAAGAAGTCCACTTGTAAAATTATGACTTTCAAAAAATATTATTGAACAAAATATAAAAAAAATAAATCCTATGTTTATTTGAAATGTAAAATTTGTATAATTATAATAAATATTATTTTCTTCTATTATAAAAATTCCTATATATAATATTCTAAAAAATCTTAATGTAATATATTCTCCTATTATATTAACAAAAAAGAAAATTTTAAATTTTGATAATTCTTTAATATAAATGAAAATTATACATAATAAAAATAAAAAAAATTCAATAAAAATATGAATATTTAAAAATGAAAGTTCCCAAAATAGAAAATAAAAAGAAGTAATTGATAATTTTATTATTGTTAATCCACAAAGAATTCTATTAAAAATTGGAACTGAAAATACTTTTGATTTATCAATAAATTGTTCTGGTGTAAATGGAATATTTGCATTTTGTTTTATTAAATAATATAATAATGAGAATTTTTCTCTTGTAAGTCTTGAATCTTGCATTATTTTATTTTTAATATATTTTTTATTTAATTTTTTCTTATTTATTATTTTAATAATTGAGTCTAATATATTATTTTAATATTAAATGGGGAAAAGAAGCAAAAAAAATAAAAGAAGAGAAAAATATCTTTTAAAAGATAAAAATAAAAAAGAAGTAAAAGAAAAAGAAATTAAAGAAAGTAAAATAAAAGAAAAAAAAATAAGATCAATAAAAGAAAAAGTAAAGGAAGAAAAAGAAAAAAGAAAGAAAAAAAATGAAGAAGAAGAAGAAAAAAAAGACAAAAAAACTCCAAAAAAAAAACAAATAAAAATTCAAAATCAAATAACAGAACCAAAAACAATATTCGATTATATAAATAATATTGAAAATCTTACATCACTTCCATCAAAAGAAGAAGAAGAAATGAATATTTTAACAAAAAAAAATAATTCATCAAATTCTTCAAAAATTACTAATAAAGAATTAAAAGAAATTAAAAATCAAATTTCAAATTCAAATACAATAAATAATGAAGATTATTTAAAAAGTTTAAAACCAAAAATTGTAATAATAAATGGAAAAATGACAATAGAAAAACCAGATATAAGTTTATTAAATAAACAATATAATGAAGAAAATTATAAAAATAATATTCAAATTCAACAATTAGATCAAATTAAAAAAGTTACTTCTTTATCTTTTAAAAAAATACAACCTAGAAAAAAATGGAGTGAAAATGAGACAAAATTATTTTATAAAGCAATTGAAATTTTTGGTTTAGATTTTTCCTTTTTAGAAATTATATTAAAACCAAGAACAAGATTAGAAATAAAAAAAAAATATCACAAAGAAATTAAAATTAATAAAAGTCAAATTGAAAAATGTTTAAATTCAAAAAAAAATATTAGTAAAATGATAGAAATTTTAAATAATTATAAAAATGAAATGAAAGAAAAAGATGATTTAAAAGGAAAAAATATTAGTATTGAAAATATGAAAGAAAAAATTGCTAAGATTAATAAAGAAAAAAATGAAATTTATAAAAAAATTGTCAATAATAATAAAATTAATTATAATGATAAAAATATTGAAAAAATAATTGATAAATTTTCAAAAGAAAATTTAAATTATGAAATAAATGATTTTAAAGAAAATATAAATGAAGAAAATAATTATATTGAAGATTATGAAAAAGAAGAAGAAAATGAAAATTTGAGTATTGAAGATATAAAAAAAAAAGAAAATAATAATAAATTAAATATTAATAAAAAATTAAAAAAAAATAATGAAAGTGATAATGATTCAAATAGAACAATATCAGAAGGAGAAAAAGAAGAAGCAAAAAGAAATGCTTTTGTAAATAATATTCTTAAAAATTTTTAATTTTTTTAAATAATTAAATTATTGATATAAATTAAATTTAAAAAACATTATAAAATAAAAAACTAATAATGATTATATAAAAATTTAAAACAATCAAAAAAACACAAAAAAATTAACCAAATAAAAAAATAACATATAAAATAAAAATAATATATAAAATAAAACATTACTTACTATCACTAAATCTTTTAACACTATTAAACATTCTTTTAAGAATACAATGTTCAATATTAAAAATAGAATATTCATGATTAGCTTTACCAAAATGACAACCACATTCACAATCTTCTTTAGTAACCATAAAAGCAATCATAAAAGCCATTTTTAAATTCATAAATTGAAAAGTGTTTTTAGCAACATTATTTTGATTATTTAAAGGGTCAACAATAATTAATTCATGACTATTACTTCCAAAATTTAAAGAAGAATCTTTATCAATTAAATTATTATTAGTATTATTTTTAATTGGATAAGTTAAAATAACATAATTATTAAAATCAAAATTAATTCCATAATATCCTAAAAAACCATAAAAAATTTTTCCAATAATATCTTCTTCATTTTCATTATAATTATTATTCTCACTTTTACTTTGAATATATGAAACTACCATTAATATTAATCCATATGAACTTAAACCTCCTGTTTCTGGATTGTTTAAATTAGCATTTTTTAATATTGTTTTTAATGCTAAAATTATTGGTTGAAGTACTTTATATTCTTTTAAATAACTTTTTATTAATGAAATATATTTTAAACAATTATTTTTATCTTCTTGTATTGAAATATCAATATTCATATTTCCAAATTCTGTTAAAGCGTTTAATTTTATTTTTGGAATTGAGGGATTTTCTATTAATTTTAAAGATTGAACCCAAGGTTTATTTTTAAAAATATAACTTAATTGTGCTAAAAAAATTTGATTATTTTGATGTGTATTTATTGAAGGATTTTTATTTATTAAAAATAAATCTAAAACACTCCAAGGCAAAGATAAATCTGTTGCATAAGATCCATATATATTTATTTCATAATCTTTTGATTGTTCATTAATTGATATTTGAATATTTTGAATTAATTGATCTATTATATTTTTCATTTTTGATATTTTCTCTTTTGTATATTTTTCATAGTCTAAAAGGTCTTTTTGTAATGTTTTTATTATGAAATTTTCATCGTATTTTTCTGGTTGAAATTTTATTTCTCTATATTTATTTGGTGATATATTTTTATTTGATTTTTCAATTTTGTCTTCTGGAATTTTTGAAATAAGTTCTTCTTTCTTTTTTTCATATTCATTTATTAATTGAATATTTTCATTTTTTGTATTTTTTAATATTGTTAATTCTAAATTTTTTTCTTCTAATTTTGTTTCATATTGTTTTATTTTTTCATCACTTTCTAAAACTTTTTCTTTATATTCTTTTATTTTTTGTATTTTTTCATTTAATTCTTCATTTAATTTTCTTAATTTTATTTCTAATTCATATGATTGATCACTTAAATCAAGACATAAAGTTGGTGGTTTTGAAATTTTAATAAAATCATTTAAATTATATTCTTTTGAATTATCAAAATTATCACTTAAATTATTTTTTACAAATTCAATTGGAATTTGTAAACCTCGATTATATGGTATTTTCTTATTTAAAACAGAAGATGATAATTTACTTTTTAAATATTCCAAATCTTTTTGAGTAAATCTTTCAAATTTTTTATCATTAATTTCATTTTGATGATTTAAATTACTAATATTACTATTATCAATAATATTATTATTCATATTCATAATAGGTAATTGATTCATATTTTTAATTTGAAACATATTTTGATTACTCATATTATTTTTATTAATATCATAATTACTTAAATTAATTTGATTTTGATTCAAATTAATTCCTTGAGTTAAAATACTACTATTAGTAAAAGTATCTTTATCAGTTCCTTCCATAGTTTCACCATAATCACTTGAATTAGAATTTCCTTCATTAATATTATTCAAATTATTTAAATTATTAAAAATATTATTATTATTATCAAAAGTAAAATTATTACTTTGATAAAAATTCAAAAATAATTTATAAACATCATTATTTTTAATTCTAGCAATATCAAAGGGTTTAAATCCTTTTTTATTACTAATTTCACTTATTCCTTTTGCATTATTTAATAAAATTTTTGCAGTCTCAACATGATTATATTGTGCTGCTAAATGCAGACCTGAATCACAATTAGGTTGAGTTAAAAATTTATAATTTACATTATTTTCTAATAATACTTTTACAATATTAATTAATCCTTTAAAACAAGCTAAAGTAAAAACTGAATGTTCTTCAAAAATATTTTGTGCCATTTCTATATTAATTATTGTATTTATATCTGCTCCTTTTTTAATTAATAAAGTTATTATTTCTGGATTATCTTTATTATCATATATAATTGAATATATTATTGCATTTCTTTTTTTTGAATCTACTTTATTTAAATTTGGATTATATTTAAATATTATTTTTATTAAATCAATATCATTAAACATTATTCCAAACATTAATAATGTTATTTTTTCTTTTTCTTCTATTATAAATGGCCTTTTTTCATAATAAATTGGTAAATCTACATCAATTCCAGTTGATAAAAAAATATTTAAAATTTCGTAAAATAAAACATTTTTTTTTTCATATTTTTGAAGTGTCATTAAAATTCCATTTTGAATTAAGGAAGTTTGTTTATTTTCTTGTACAAATTTTATTATATCATTTATTTGATTTTTTTCTATTATATTTCTTAAATAAATATTTTTTGCTTTTATATTATCTTGTGCTAAAATTTGAGGAATTTGCATTTGATTTTGAAGAAATTGATTTTGTTGTTGTTGATATATTAAAATTTGATTTGGTAACATTCCCATTTGAATATTTGGATGAGATTGTTGTGAAGAGAATTGATTTTGCATTGTTTTTTTGTATTTATTTTTGTTTTTATTTTTTTTTATGATTTTTTTTAATTTTTTTTTGAGAATACATTTTATTTTTTTTGGAGAATATATTATAATATAATTTTTCTTGATTATTTTAGATATATTATTAATTGTTTTAATTTTTTATAATTTTAATAGATTGTATTTAAAAATAACTTTATTACAATTTAATTTCGAATTTAATTTGAAATATTTTTGTTTTGTTAAAAAAATTATAAAGGAATTTTAATTTTTTATATAAATAAAAAATGTCAAAAATTGATATTTGGAAAGAATATAAAGAAAAAAAATATATAGGACAAGGAAATTATTCAATAGTTTATAAAGCCAAAAATAATAAAACAGGGGAATATGTTGCAATAAAAGAAATACAAAAAGATAAATTTAAAATAAATATAAAAAATATAAATAAATTGAGAGAAAAAATGAAAACAATTATTTCAAATAATTTCATAAAAATAAGAGATATAATTGATACTAAAAATATATTTTATATAATAATGGATTTTTGTTCATTTGATTTAAATAAATATTTACAAAATAACGATAAACCATTATCAATAATTGAAATTAAGACATTTTTTTTTCAAATAAATAATAGTTTAAAAATTTTAAATGATGAAAATATAATTCATGGGAATATTAAACCTTCTAATATATTAATAGATTTAGATAATAATAATAATATAGCAATAAAATTATCATATATTGATTCAAATGCATTAATGGAAAAATTAGATAATTCTCTATCTTTAAAAAATCAATCTTTTTTAACAATACCTCCAGAAATATTAAGAGGAGAAATGGTCAATAAAAAGAGTGATATATGGAGTTTAGGAATAATTATGTATTATATGTTATTTAAACAATATCCTTATGAAGGAAAAACTGAATATAATCTAATTAAAAATATTAAATCAAATCCTAATTTAGAAATAAAAACTGAAGATAAAGATATTAATGATTTATTACAAAGAATGATTCAATTAAATATTAATGAAAGAATTTCCTTTGAAGAATATTTTGAACATCCTTTTTTTAAACAAAATATACGTAATAAAGAAGAATCAAAAGATAAAAATTTTATTATTTGTGAACATATTTTAAATGATAAAGAAATAACTAACTCTCAATTTATTTTAAATTGTTTAGATTATACTACTAAAAAAAAATTAGAAATGTCATTTAAAGAACATAATAGAGACGGTTTTACTTTAGATATAAATAATAATGAAATCAATAGTACAAATTGTGAATTATTTTTAAATGATAAGTTAATAGACTTTTCTTTAAAATATAAATTTCCAAATGAAGGAAAATATAAAATAAAAATAGTATTTAAAAAATTATTAAATGATATATCTTACATGTTTTGTTATTGTACTTCTATAAGATATATGAATTTATTAAATTTTAATACTAATAATGTTACTAATATGAGTTGTTTATTTATTAATTGTGAATCATTAATTTCTTTAGATTTATCTAATTTCAATACATCAAATGTTAAAAGTATGGATGGTATGTTTCTTTTATGTTCTTCATTAAAATCTTTAAATATATCTAATTTTAATACTAATAATGTTATAAATATGCATGGAATGTTTGAATCATGCTCTTCTTTAACTTCTTTAAATTTATCAACATTTAATACTTCTAATGTTAATAATATGAGAAATATGTTCTGTGATTGTTCTTCTTTAATTTCTTTAGATTTATCAAATTTTAATACTAATAATGTTACTGATATGAGTTATATGTTCTCAAAGTGTTCCTCATTAACTTCTTTTGATTTATCAAATTTTAATACATCAAATGTAATAAATATGGAAGGAATGTTTAATAAATGTTCTTCTTTAACTTCTTTAAATTTATATAACTTTGAAACTAGTAATGTTATAAATATGTCTGCAATGTTTCAACTATGTTCATCTTTAAAATATTTGGATTTATCTAATTTTAATACAATTAATGTTAATAATATGAATTATATGTTTAATAAATGTTCTTCATTAAATTCTATAAATATATCTAAATTTAATACTTCTTCTGTAATTGATATGAAAAGAATGTTTTCAGATTGTTCTTCATTAAATTCTTTAGATTTATCTAATTTTAATACATCTATAGTCAAAAATATAAGTTATATGTTTGCTCAATGTAGTGCTTTAAAATCATTAAATATATCTAATTTTAATACAAAAAAAGTTGTTGATATGAGTGGATTATTTCAATTATGTACTTCATTAACTACTTTAGATTTATCTAAATTTGAGACATCAAATGTAACAACTATGGAAGGAATGTTTCAATTATGTAAATCTTTAACATCTTTAAATTTATCTAATTTTGATACTAATAATGTAACTAATATGAATAATATGTTCAATAATTGTTGTTCTTTAACTTCTTTAGATTTATCTAATTTTAATACTATTAATGTTACTGATATGAAAGGTATGTTTTGTAAATGTTCTTCATTAGAAAATTTGAATATATCTAAATTTAATATACAAAATGTTACTAATAATGAAAATATTTTTGAGAAATTAAAAAAGAATTGTAAAATAATATGTAATGATAATGAATTAATTAAACTTATTTCATAATATTGTAATTTATAATATAAAAAATCTTAATGTATTATAAAATAAATTTAAAATAATAAATTACAATATTAAATAACAATTATTTAATTAATATAAATTTTTCCATATTTTTCAATAAATTTGGTATTTCTTATAGAAAATGAATTGAATTTAATATAATAATAATTTTTTTTAAACGGAATTAATATTTTTTTTTTCAATATATCAAAAATTTGTTTTTTGGAAAGAATATAAAGATAAAAAAATTTATACTTCTTACTCCATTGAATTTATCCTATTTTAATATTAATAAACTTATTGATATCGAAGTATATTTAATGAATTCATCATTAAATTATTTAATATTATATAATTTTAATACAATTTTAATATTACAAAAATGAGAAAATTATTTTTTAAATATATTTCATTAACTTCTTTACATTTATCTAAATTTAATATTATTAAAATAGTATATCGAAGTTATGGTTGATCAATATATTATGTTAAATTATTAGATATTTTCTAATTTTAATATTCAAAAAGTTATTTATAAGAAATGTATTTTTCATAAAATAAAAAAGAATAGTAAAATCATTTTAATGATAATGAATTTAATAATCTCATTTTATGTGTTTATTTGAAATATTATGTAAAAAACGTAAAAAAAACTATTTAAAAGGTATTTTTTATATTAATATGTATTAATTATATATATTATTTCAAACAAATAATTATTATCAAAAGATTATTTAATGGAAAAATAAACTTTTTAAAATATATATAAATAAAATAAGATTTATTTTAATATAAATTATTAAAAAATTTATTAATCATACCTTTATTTAAAAAACAAAAAAAAATAAACAATTTACTCAATAACAATATTCCCATCTTCATCAACTTTTTGTTTTGAAATAATTAAATTATCCAAACTTTTTCTATTTAATTCATTTTTTTCTGAAATTGTTTTATTTTCTTTCAAATTAACATCATTACTATTTTGAAAATTAAAATTTTCATCATTTAAATCTTTATCAATGTTTTTTTCATCATAATTACTTAATTGATTTAAATATTTATTTTGATTAATTAAATTTTTTTCACTATTTGATTTTTGCATTTTTGTTAATTTTTCATCATAATCATCTTTCATTAAATCTCTAATATCAATTTTAATATTAAAAATAGATTCTTTATTATTAATATCAGTTATAATTGATTTTGAAAATTTTTTTTTATTTTTTAAATTATTGATTGAAATATTTGTTGATGTTGCAGAAGTCATTAAAATTTTTGGTTTATTATTAAAATAATTTTCAAATTTTTTTATGGATTTAGTTAATGATTGTCTATATGTTAGTTCATTATATGTTTTATTTTCTTTTTTTTCTGGTTTATTAAATATCCCTTTTTGTTTAATTTTATAAGGAGAATTCTTTTTATATTCATCATATAATTGAATTGTTGAACTTAGATTTTTTATATATAAATTTTTTTGTTTTTCTTCATGAGTATTGCTTTTATAATTATTTTTATTTTGAGTATAACTTCCTTTTCTAAATGAATGATAATTTATATTTTTTATAATGTTTTTTTTTATTAATTTGTCATTTTTGTTTTTAATTATATTTAAATTTGAGTAATTTAAATTTAGATTAGAACTTTTTTTTTTTAAATGATTATAAGAAGAATAAGAAGAATTTGAATTATAAAATAAAATATTATTTGGGTCTTTATATTGTCTTTTTAAATTTGGAGTTTTTATTCTTTTTCCTATTTTTAATTGATTATTATTTAATGGATTTAAATTTATTATATTTGGATTTGAATAATAATTATTAATTTGACTTTTATTATTTGTTAATTGATTAATTAAATCTTTTAATTCATTATTATTGTCTTCTTTTTTTAATGAAGTTTTATTATTACCATCATTTTTCTCATTATTTGGATTTTGAATTGAATGATATTTTTTAATTTGTTTTATTTCTTCATTTAAATATTCTTCAAAAGTTAAATCTTCATATTTATTATTTTTATTAAAATTATTTTCTTCAATTTCTAATGATATATTTGAATTATTATTATTTTCATTTTCTGAATTTTTTCTCTCTGATAAAACACTATTGAAATATGATTGATTATTTTTATTATAAAATAAGCCAATTTTTTTTGTATAAACGAAACTTTTTTGATTATTATTTTTCTGATTTAAATAATAAATATTATTCAGTGATATTTTTTTATTAATTAATAATTTTTTATTTAATGAATCTAATTGTATATCAAAGTCTAAAGGATCATCTGATAAATTTGGTAATGTTAAAACATTTTGGTAAATTGAAGAATTTAAATTTTTTGAATTATAAATTGATAATATATTATTTATTATAGAATTTATTGAATTTATAGTATTTTCATTCATTTTGTTTAAATCATTTTTATTATCTTTAATATTTTTATCTTTTTTAATATTATTCATAAAATCTATATAAGCATTATTGAATTTAATATTTTGTTCTACATTTATTTTTCTTTTTTCTTTTTCCATATTAAATTAATTAAAAAAGGAAATAAAAAATTAAAAAAATAATTTAAGAAAAATTTATATGAAAATAATTTCAAAAAATATTTTTAAATTATATTATTTTTACATTATCAAAACAAAACAATAAATCTTCTTTATTTGGATCATAATCCAAATCTTCATTAAAAAAATCACAGTAAAAAGATTCATCTTCATAAAAATTATTTGTCTGTTGAAATGAAATAGATTTAATATCTGAAGATACTATATCATCATTTTCATTTGTTTCATTTTCATTTTTAATATCATTTTTTCTTTTATCATTATCTATATCATAATTAATTTTTTTCTTATCATTTTTAGAATTAAATTTTAAATCCTTTAAATTATCATAATTAAAATTATTTAATTCCTTAAATTTAATATCATTTAAAATATTTTCATTATCTTCTCTCATAATATCTTTATCATCATAATTAACTTTATCAATCTTAAGATTAAAATCTTTTTTGTGATATTTTTTAATATGATTATTATATTCATTAATATGGATTTTTTCATTAGGATCAAATGGACAAATAATAATATTTAAATTAAATCTATCAGGACATTTGTATTCATGAATAATTAATTTACTTTTTTTAACTTTATGAATAGGATTATATCTACAAGAAACTAAATGAGTCATAAAAAAATTTTTTAATTATTTATTAATTACTACTTTTTTTTTTCCTTTTAATATATAATTTATTATTAATTATTTATTCCTAAATTGTTTTTTTCATTTTTTTTAGTCATTTCAGTAATTTGTGAATAATTAGAAATATATTCATAATTATCATCTTTTAATTCATTTGCTCTTTTTCTTCTTGGTAATAATATAAATATTCTATATGAAAAATAACTCAAAATGATTAATGCAATTATTAAAATAATTACTAATGCCCAAGCAAATTTTTCTGATTTTCCTAATTTGAAACTTTTTAATACTCCTATTATTTTTTTTTCTTGATCAAAGTATATTTGATATTGATTAAAAAATGTTTTTCCAAATTTCCACCCATAAACTTGATTTATATCAAATACTATTTGAAAATATAAATTATTATTTATTTCTTCAAATAATTCTTTTTTTGTAAAAGTAAAATTCATATTTAAATCTTTATTAAAGAATTTTATATCTTTAAATTCTTTTAAATTTGTTTTTTTATTACATTTATAATATAAATGAGTCAAATTTTCTAAATCTGAAAATTCATTCATTGAACATTCTTTATTATTAATCTTTTTTTCAAAGAAATTTTTATGTAATTCATTTCTTAATTTTTCACTACCAATAATTAAACCAAATTCAATTTCTAAAACTACATTTTTATCACTTTCAATTAAAATATCATTATAAGTAATTTTGTCAAATTTTATTTTCCATTTAGGAGAAATTTTTTCTAAATTTACATTTGTTTTTTGAAAATTATTTTTTTCACTATGAATTAAAGAATCAATATCTTCTCCAAATATAATTTCACCTTCATATAAATTTTTATATTTAATTGTAAAAGAATATGAATTAATTAAACTATTACTTTTTAATTGAGTAATGAAATTAGTTTGTTTTAATTCATTAATTGTATTATCATGAATTCTTAATCCAATTACTCCTGCAGTTGAAATATCTTTTTTTAATTTTGAAACATAAATAAAATAAAATTCTTTTAGTTCTTTTTTTGAAATAGAAAATAAATCAATTGATCTTATTCCACTTAAATAAGCATTATTAGTAAAATTTCTTGATTCATTATTTAATGGTTTATATGATTGAGACATGTCTTTATTAAATGTTTCAATATTTGTATTTTGGATGTAGGAATTTTTATCGGTTAAAAAAGTGGTATATTCTTGAAATTTTAATTCAAGTTCATATAATTTTTGAGGAGTACCAATTTTTATTTGTATAAAAATGTCATTTTGAATTAAAGTTTGAAGAAGTTCATTATCATTTAAAGAAGAAGTTTTTATTTTATCATAGTTTTTTCTTTTAAATGGAATTGTTAAAAGATTATTTGTTTTTATTTTCGAAATTAAATTTTGAAACAAAATTATGATAATCAAATTGATAAAGAACATATTTATTAAATAAAAATAACAAATAATAATAATTTTAATAAATAATAATTAAAAAAAATAAAAAAAATTATAAAAAAAATCCCACAAAACAAAAACTCAAGAAAAAAAACTTTCTTAAACAAAATCATCAACAAAAACTAATTTCAAATCACCAAAAACATTAACATGCAAATCATTACTTTGAAGAACTAAAGTATGTTTAGTAATACCAAAATAAATATTACAACAAGGTACAATACAAGAAAAATTTCCCATAGTTGCATCAAGAGGAATCCATTTATTTTTATATTTTGCAAGTGTCCACGCATGTCCTATTGTATTTTTCTTCTCTTCAATATAACAATGTCCTACAACATGTAAAGCTGGTATTCCTATTGACATTAATAATGCATTATATAATTTAGTAAAATGAACACAAACTCCTTTTTTTATATTTAATATTTCATCTATTGTCATTTTTGTTTGTAAATATGATTTATCATATTTTATATTTTGCTTTATCCATTTTCCTATTTTGTAATATTTTGGTTTTTTTTCTTTTGAATTTTTTAATATTTCTAATGTTAGATTTTTATATTTTTCATATTCTTTCATATTTAAATCAGAAAGGTAATTTTCTCCATTCCAATTTGTGTATGTTTTATTTTTTAATAATATTTTTAGCTTTAAAAAAGCATTTTTATTTCCTCTTCCAATTGGGAAATTTATTATATATTTTTTATTTTGAATATCATGAATTATATTATAATTATTTATATTAAATGAACGACTTGATGATATTGAAAAATTTAATATTTTATTATTTTGACCTTTAAATATTTCTGGTATTGTTATTGAACTTCCAGTTTGTAATAATTTAAATTGTTTTATTATATTTAATTCCCATTTTGTTTTATTTAATGTTGCATAAACTGTATCATTTAATCCTCCTTTTGGAATTATTCCTTCCCAAAAATAATAATCATAATTACTTTTTAATAAATTTCCTTTTGAAAATTTATATATTAAATATGGTTTTTTTATATATACTCTTATTTTTCCATATGTGTTATTTGTATTTTCAAATACTCCTAATGATATATTTTCTGTAAATATTAATTTGAATATTCTTGTTAATTTTATTTGAGTATATTTTATTTTTAAATTTAATTCTTCTTCATTTCCTAAACGAAAATTTATTGTTAATTTATTATCTTTATACGTATATGCTATGTGTTTATTGTTACTTGATACTTTTGTTATTATTGAATATCCTGGAATTTGATATGTATATTTATTAAAAATTTGTTTTGGATTTAAATTTATTGATTTTAAAGTTAAGTCAATTTCTACTTTTTTTTTATTGTTATATAAATAATATGTTTTTAGTATATTTGTTATTATTAATTTTTGTTTATTTGTATTTTTTTGTATTGCTATTCCTTTATTTATTTCTGTTTGTTTTTCATTTTCTTCTAATTCATCATTTATTAAAAAATCATCATAAGTATTATCTATATATAAAAATTGAGGTTTTATTTTATTTTCATATATATCTTTTTTTTCTTCTATTTTTGTATAAAAACAATAATTTGTTAAATTTGAATTATCATAATAATCATTTGTTTCATCTTTTGTTTCTTCAGTGCTATAATTATAATATGGAGAGTCAAAAAAATATATATTATCAATATCACTAGTTATGTTATTTGTTTTTTTTACAGATATTTTTTTAACTTTTTTAAAGTTTTTATGTTCCTGAGTTTCTTTGTTTTGATTTTCTAATTTTTCATTTATTTCATTATTTGTTTCCATTTAAAAATTAATAATTAATCAATAATTAAAAATTAAAATCAAATTGAAAAAAAAACAAAACAAAAAATTCCTATCAACAAATAAAAACATAAAAATAAATCCTTTAATAAATATTCTTTTATCATATATTTTAAAAGAAATAATTTAACTATTATTCAATTTTAAAAAAATTTCAAAAACAATATAATTCAAAAATAATAAAAATAAGTCAATAAATAAAAATAAATGAAACACACAATATTAAAAATTATCTTTACAATAATTTCAAGTATAATTCTCCTATACAGTGTATCAAAATCAAAAAATACCTCTTCTCCCTTATATGAAACCCAACATCAAATAGAATATAAAACCGAAATGGAAAACTTATTTCCAAATGGAACAATAAATGGAGAAGGTTGGTCAAGAAAAGCAATATGGAGATATAAAAGAAAATATATAAAATCATATTCTCTTTTTATTAAAGAATGGGATTATTATTCAAATTTTATTCCAGAATTAAAAATATGGATTTGTTTAACAATAAGTGATTTAGGTTATGCTGGAATGTATTCTTTAAGTGTTATTGATTTAAATATTAATAAATTTAATCAAATTGAAGAAATTATTCCTTTTACTTTTGGAAAAATAAATTTAAGTGAAAATTCTTTAGATGATCATTTTATTAATTTTAAAGGGAAAAAAATTAATATTTCATATGAGAAAAAATCAAATAAAAGAATAATAAAAGCAAAAAGTGATAATTTTATTTTACCAAATGGTAAAAAAGGAATAGAAATACAATTTATAAATTTTCAAAATAAAAATCACGAATCAATAAATATACAAACTACTTGGTCTCATAATAGAAATTTATTTTATTTAAATGAAAAATTAAATGGTTTAGAATCAAAAACAAATTTAAAAATAGAAAATAAAGAAATTAATATTAAAAATATTTCTTTTACAACATTAGATTGGGGAAGAGGAGTTTGGTCTTATTATGATACTTGGTTTTGGTCTTCTGGAACAGGAATAATAAATAATAATAAAATTGGTTTTAATTTTGGTTTTGGTTTTTCTGATAGAAGTTCTGCTACTGAAAATTGTATTTTTTATAATGATATTATACATAAAGTTGATATTGTTTATTTTGATATTCCTAATAATATTATGGATAAATGGATTATTAGAAGTAATGATAATAAAGTTTTTTTATATTTTTATCCTAAAGTTGATCGAATTAGTAGAATGAATTTTTTAATTATTAAATCTATTCAAGATCAAGTTTTTGGTATTTTTGAAGGAAAATTTGTTTTAGATAATGGATTTGTTGTTCATGTTAAGGAATTGTATGGATTTGCTGAAAAGGTTTATAATAGATGGTAAAATTTTTATTTTTTTGAAATATTATTATTTATGCTATTATTTAATGGGTTTTGTTTATAATTTAAAAATTCGATTTTTTTTTAATATAATAATTTTTATTAATTTTTTTTTTTGAATTTTTTTATTTTTAATTTTTTCTATTTTTATTATTTATTTTAGGAATTGGGAATAAATTATTTTCCAAACTTAATTATTCTAAAATATAAATAAAAAATTTCATTAAATATATATAAATTAAGAATTTAAGTGTTAAATAATGAAAAATATAACATTCCATTGAAATTTATATTAACAAAATATAATAATTCTATTTTAATATTTAAAGATATTTGTCAAAATTTTTTAAATAAATAAAAATAAGATTTAAAAATATAAAGTAATTATTTAATTAAAAATTCCTAATAACCTTTCTTATGTTTTTTTTGTTTTTTCTTATTATCTAAATTAATTTGTTCAAAAGTATCTTTATCTTTTTGATATTCATTAATTAAATTTTTATCACCTCCTAAAACATCATAAAATTTACAAGCTTGTTTAACTTCAACAGAAAAATTTTCCATCATTTCTTCAATTTCATTATCAAATTCATTTTTTTCAGTAAAATCTTTAGGCCATAAATCAGGTTTATATTGTAAAAAATATAAAATATTTTCATTTTCTTTTACTTCATTTTCATTTCTTTTTCCACTTAAAAATCTCGAAATAAATTTTCTAACTGCTTTAGCTAAAATATTTTTAGTAATTAATCTCTTATCATTTTTCTTATTAAAAAATTGATTAATTTTCTCAATTTTTTCTTTTTCAATTTCAACTTTAAATTCAACATTTACATTATCTAAAATTTGTTCAAAGCAAAGATGTTCTACATATTCATAAATTTCAATTAAAATTTCAAGAGTAAGAGATTTATTTTTTAAAAAGAAATTTTTCATTTCATTTGATAAAGAAACATAAAAAGGAATTGAATTAATAATTTCATGAATAGAACTTTTATTAGAATAATTTTCTTTTTGAAGGAAAAAAATTAACATTTGTAAAGAAAACATAAATTGATTAAAATTATGTTTTTCATGAACATAATCAAATAATATTTTTTTTTCTTCTTTTGTTAATTCTCTCTGAGGATATTTTTCACAATAATCATTTAAAACACTTGATTTTCCTCCTCTATATCCTTCATATCCATAAGTAATAAATATTTGTTCTTGTTTAAATAATCTTTTTCCACAAAGAATAATTTTTCCTAATTCTTCTTCAATTAAATCAATATTATAAATTATTTGTTTATAATTATTATAATTTATTTTATTTTTTTCATTTGAAAAACAATTTCGAAAAGAAAATGAATATAAAATATCTTCAAATGAATGATATAAAGAATTATCATTATCTAAATTTAAATTAACAATTTCTGAAGAAGTTGCATTTTGTGCATAAATTTCTTTTGAAATTTCTTCAGTGTAATTAAATAAAACACTATTTTGTTTAATATTACTTTTAATAGTATTTAAAAAAGTATTTTGCCATTCAATAAAATTTTGATAAGCCGCAGCAATATACATTCCAAAATATAATTCACCATCATCATTAAGTACATATGATAATTGATCAGTATCAAATATATCTTTAATTGGCATATCTGGTCTACATTTATATTTTATTGCTTTTTCTTTTATATTATCCCATCCTTTTTTAAAATTTTCATATAATTTATTTACTGATTCTTTATTTATTAAATTTAATTCTTTTCCTATTATTAATTGTTTTGCTTTGTCTCTTGTTATTTTATATGAATAATTATTTATCATATAATTTATAAATGGATTTATTTCTATTAAATTTGGTAATAAAAGAATATTTTCATCTTCTTTTAAATAATTTGTTATTACAGGATATTTTTTTTCTGAATCTATTATTGTTTCTAATTCTTTTTTTAAATTTTCTTTTGATGGATATGTTGTTATCATAAAATATTTTAAATAAGGATAATTATTTTCATCATATAAATCAGGTGAGATATTTTCATGAAGTATAGATTTCATTGAAGTTACTTCTAATTGCATTAAAGTATTATTTTCTTGAGTATATTTTTTAAAATATTCTTCATATTCTTTAATTTTTTCTTCAATTAATTCATTAATTTTATTTTCAAAATTTTTCCTTAATTCAATATTTTCAAATAAAGAACATTCACTAATTAAAATATTTAATTTAGGTAAAATTAAATTCATAAATATTTGAATATTATTTATTCCTTTTAAATCCAAAGCTTTTTTTAAAAAATTCCAATTTAAAAAAACCATATCATAAATATTAACTTCATCAGGAATAAATTTATTAATATCATCTTCTTTAACAAAACCTAAAACAAAATCAAAATAAACAATAGAATAAAATACAAATTGTAACAATCGATAAGAAATTTGATTTAAATTCCTAATATTTTTATTTTCTTTCATAAAAAATTCTTTACTAACTTTAACAATTCCAATTTTTTCTTCATTAATTAGTAAATCAACTTCATTTTTAAATTGATTTAATATTTTCCATTTCATCAATGTTCTATTACTATAACCATAATTTAAAACAGTTTCTTTTTCATTTTCACTTTTAAAAATTCTAAAATGTCCATCTCTAACAACAGGAACATGTTTTTCTCCTCCAATTTCCTTTTTACAAATAGGACAAAGTGTTTTTACCATTGGTAAACCACAAGGAATAACAGAATACCATTGTCCACAAGAACAAATATATGCTCCGTGTTTTGGACTATTATATGTATTTAAAAAATTTTCTATTTCATAATATGATGTTATAAATAAGTTTTCATTTGATTCACTTCCTGGAATGTAATTTGATGATATTGTTTTAATTATATTTTTTGATATTAAGTTTGAATAAAAATTTTTATTTTGATTTTGTAATGATGATATTAATACTATTTTATATGAATATAATAAAATTTCATATTTTTCTTGAGAGAGATTTTGAATTTTTGGATAAAGATTTTTTTTGAAAATATCATTGTTGTAAAATATTTGAAGAAGTTGTTTTGAGGAATCGTTTATTTTTAATTGGGGAATTATATTTATAAACCAAGATGAAAAATCTATGTATTCTGTTGTGTCTTCAAAATAGTTTTTTTTAAGTAAGTTTGATATTATTTTGTTGACTGAAACATCAAAAAATATTTCTATTCCATTTTTTGTTATTATTTCCGTAAATTCTTTTGTTTCACAACGAAATTTGTTATTTGAATAATCAGAAAATTTTAATAATATTTGTTTATATAAATCTATTTTGTTTAAATCTATAAATGAATAATCTAAAAATGATGGTATTTTTTCTTTAAAGGAAAATTCTTTTCCAAAATAAATTTGATGTGAATCAAAATCATATGTTTTGAATTCATCATAATTTTTCATTAACATTCTAAATAATTTTAAAATGTATATTTTTATCATTTTTCTTAAATTGTTATTTGCATTTCCATTAATAACTTCATTTATTTTTGTAAAATCACCTGCTTCTTCATTTTTATAAAAGTTTATATTAACATAATGATAAAGATAACATTTAATATATGAAATTGAATATAAAAATGCTAAATTTTTATATACATTTTCATTTTCATTATTATATATTTTTTCTAATGTTTCTAAAGATTTTTTTAAATAATCTAAAGAAATACCAAATAATGTATCTTGAATATTATTTTTATAATTATCAAAGAATAAAGAAATATTTGTATCAAATAAAAATAATAAAACTTCATCTAAAATTGGATTATTTTGTTTTTCAAATAAATCAAGTATATTGTCTTGTTCATTTACAAAAGATAAAAAATTATCTAAATATTCTTCTTTATTGTCATCATTATCTTCTAAACAATCTGGTATTATATTATATCTCTTTAATAATATTGAAAATAAATTTTTTGCTTTTTTAATATAATTATTATCTTTAAATATTATTTCTAAAATTTTAAGTCTGCATTTATTTTCTGTTATTTGTTTTATTTTATTAATAAAAATAAAAATTATTAAATCACTAAATTCATTAAATTGACCTAAATTTTCATATAAATAATTATATTCATCTTCAATATTTTTTGATAAAGCATCATAATTTTTATCAAATAAATTAGAATTTTCATCATTAATAAATTGAATTAATTTTTGAATAGAATCTCTTGAATTGTTTTCATTTCTATCTAAAAGATCAATCACTTTAATAAATGATTGAATATAAAAAATTTCTTTTGAAAATAAACTTAAACTAATTTCAATTTGCATTGCATTTTGAGAAATTTCTCTAATAACATTTATAAAATCAAAAAATTTAACTTCATCAAAACTTTCAAATAAATTAGAATCAGATAAAATAACTTTTAATAAAGATTCAAAAATAGAAAAAAAAGCATCATTTACTTCTTTTCTTACTTCAGGATTTCTTTTTGAAACTTCTGAAATAATTAAACCACTATTTAAAATATATTCTAATTTATTATATAAATTAGGAATATAATTTGATAAAGAATTAAAAATATCAATTAAAGGATAAATAAATTTAGAATTACTTTCAATAAATAAAATATATTTTCCAATTCTATAAAATGGTTCTTTTTCTTTTTCTTTAAATCTAATATCAATTAATAATTTAACTAATTTTTCCATTTCTGAATAATCACCATTATATTTTTTAGATAAGAATATTTTTAAATAATCTTCAATTAAAAGAGAATAAATTTCTTTATTTAATTCATTTTTTAAATCTCTTTCAATAATATCATTAAATAATTTTTGTTTAGTAATTTCAATATAAACATTATGAAATAATTGATTTTGTTCATTATGATATTTTTCTAAATTATTTTTTAATTCTTCATCTTCACTCCAGTCATTTCTTATTTCATCTTCTAAATTAAAATATTCTTCTTCTTTTTGATGAACATATAATAAAACATTTTCAAAATAAAAACTACTTCCTGGAATATTTATTCCTAATATTATATTTGCAATATTTGATTTTGCTTTTGAATTTGGTTTTTCTTTTGAAATATCTAAATTATTAAAATAATCTTCTCTTATTTTATTTATTTCTTCAATATTATTATTTTTATCATTTAAAAGTGTTGATAATATCATTTCTCTTTCTGATTTTACTATAAATTTAGTTAAATATGATGAAATTAAATATGATTGATAACGAGATATTGAACTTATTATATCAATATCATCTTTTTGTAATGCGTTTCTATTAAATATTGTTTTAAATAAACTTTCTTCTTTATTCATTTGTTTGATTATAGTTTTTTCTATTGTTTCTAATAATTGTTCATTATTTAATATTTTTTCTACTATTATTCTGATGTATTTATTATTGTCAATTCCATTTATTTCATTTTTAAAATTATACATTATTGTTGTGAATGCATTATATAAATTATTTTTTATTTCATATTGAATATCAATCATATCATTAAATTTAAATAATTCTTCATTTGATAAATTAATAATATCTAAAATAGAAATATTTTTCCCATTTAAATGATCAATAAAAATTTGAGTATAATTTGATAAATGTGAAATTAAATCTTTATTTTTAACAATTTTACTATCAATTTCTTCTTCACTCATATTTTCATTTGTAAAAATTCTATTAATAAAAACCATAAAAATAAAAACTTTATTTTGATTATTAAAACTTTCTTTAGCATTATCAATTGAATTTAAACTCATTAAATTTCTTCCTTCTTTTTCATCATTTTCAATTAAGAATTTAATATGATTCATTTTATTACAATCATTTGCTCTAAATTTAAATATACAAACATTTAAATTTTTTCTCATATAAAAATCTTCTAATTCTTTTTCAATTTCATTTTCATTTTTAATAGAAGAAATTAATATTTCTTTAACAGTATCTTTTCTAATTGTTCCAAAAATTTCATTTTTAACATAATTTTCTTTTCCTTCTTTTAATAAAATAGTTTCTAAAATATTAGAAAAAGTATAAATAACATATTTTTTATTTTTCATGTTTTGTAAAAATGAAGTTAAATTACAAAAATGTTTTTCTTTATAAATTTCATGAATTCTATTAATAATATGATGTTTTTGTTCAAAAGTAGAAACTTTAGTAGAACAAATAATATCTTGTGAAAAAGTAGGTACAATTTTTAATAAAATATCATCTTTTAATTCATGTCTTTCTCTTCTTTTTTTAATAGAATCATATAAAATTCCTCTTATTTCTTCAATATCACAATTAATTAATTGTTTAGATAAATCAATTGAAACTTTATTTTTATCTAAACCAAGAGAAACTAAATCTTTTATCATTTCATTTATTTCACTTGATAAATTTATTAAATCTTTCTTTAAAAGATATTCAAATGAAACAATATGTTTTTCAAATCTATTTAAAAATGGAGGATCTTGTTTTTCTAATTCATTTTGATCAACTAAAATAATACATCTAAAATTATCATTAACATAAGATAATAAATTATTAGAATAACCTAAAGCAATTCTTGCAAAATTTTTTCCTCCAACTGAAGTAAAATTTTGATTAAATAAATCATATAAAGAAGGATAAATACTTTCTAAATTTTTTAATACTAAAACTTTTCCTTGTTCCATACATAATTGAATTTTATTTAACATTTTAACACTATAAAATTCTCCTTTTTGATCATCTTCAAATTGACTTCCAATATAAAAAGTATATTCTTTTTGTAATTTTTGTAAAATTGAACTTAATAAAAAAGGACTTATTGAACTTTTTGATATAACTAATAAATATCTACTATTATTATCACTTATATTTTTTTCAATACAACCCATAACATCATAATCATTTATAGGTTGACAATTAGAATATTTTTTATTAAAAATATTTTTAATTTCTTTAATTGAAAAATCTAAACCACCAAAATTTCTTTCAATACTTTCAATTCCAATAGATTCAATAACATGATTATCAATATTTTTTTTATTTAAAATCATTCTAGCAGTATTTTTAATTAAATGATAAAAATCTCTTGATCCATGAAAATCTTCAAATTTAGTTTTTTTTTCTTTTAAAAATATTTTATATTCATAATAAGTAATCGCAAGTGCTTCAAAAATTTCTTTATACTGAATAATTAAATTATCACTATAACTTTTAGCAATTATATTTGCAGTATTTTTTAAATCTTCTTCATCAGGTTCAGGAATAGATAAAAATATTCCTCTATTCATTTTAGAAGCATCTAAACTCCAATTTGATATTCCAACAAAGGCAATTTTATATTTATTTTCATCATATTCTAATTGAGAATGAATAACTTTTAATGGATTATTTTTTGATATTTCAGCAAGTCCCATTTCATCAAAGTAAATCATTGATATTAAATCTTTTGATAATTCTTCATTTTTTAAAATTGCTCTTGCTTTATTAAAAATATTCTCAACTCCTTTTGAAGTACTTGTTAATGAACCTTGATATGAATTCATAAATAATCTTGGTAAATTTTTAAACATTATTTCATCTGATGAATCACCTCTCATTGATTTATATAATAATTGTACTGAAAGTGATTTTGAACATCCTGGTTTTCCACATATAAATACAGGAACTTTATTATTTATACATACAAATAATGTAAATAAATTTTCTAATAATGCACTATTTTTTGCTATTCCTTTTTCTATATTTATTTTATTTGCTATTTCCATTTGTTCTCTTTTTGGTATTTTTAAAAAATCAGTTTTTAATATTTTTTCCATTTCATCTGAAAATTCTTTTCTTGTTATTTTATCATTTATTCTTAGATAATAACATACAAAAATACTTAAATTTATTGAATATTTATATATATCGAAATTTGATAAATTTTCATAGAAAAATAATTCAGTATCATTTTGATTAAAGTTAGTTTTTTCTATTTTATTATTTTTTTTCTTTAATAAATATTCTACAAAAAATTCATAAAAAATATTAAATCTTCTAACTTCTCTTAAACTAACTGAAGAAACATCATTTTTACTACGAATAAAATTTTGTGATTGAACAATACTATCAATACTTAAATTTTTTAATTGAATGCATTCATTACAATTTTTATCATCAAAATATTTTTCTATAACTTGAGAAATCATACTTTTAATATAACTTTTTTCATCTTCTGGTGTTAAATTTCCAAAATCAAAAACATAATTTAATAAAGAATGAGGAAGTGGATTAACTGTATAAACTAAGTTTCTTTTTATGTGAAGTTCTTTATTTACTAAACCTATATTTTTTATTTCTCTTGTTAATTTTCTATATGGATTACAGGCTGCTATGAAAACTACGTTTTTTAATATTTTTTTCCCTTGAATTGTATGTTTACACATCATTTCACTTATTAAACCCATTGAGTTACATGTGTTTATTTCATCTAAAAATACCCAAATTTTATTTTTGTTTTTTTCTGATAAGTTTTCAGGACAATCTTCAATTATTGGAAGGTTTATTATTTGTTTTTTTATAGGAATTTTTTTTTTTTCTTTTTTTTCTTCTTTTTTCTCTTCTTTTTTCTTTTCTTTTTTTTCTTCTTTTTTCTCTTCTTTTTTTTCTTCTTTTTTTTCTTCTTTTTTTTCTTCTTTTTTTTCTTCTTTTTTTTCTTCTTTTTTCTCTTCTTTTTTCTCTTCTTTTTTCTTTTCTTTTTTCTTTTCTTTATTTTCTTCTTTTTTTTCTTCTTTTTTCTCTTCTTTTTTCTCTTCTATTTTTACTTTTTGAATTTTTTCATCTTCTTCATCATCTTCTTCAATTAAATGATTATCAATCATAAACTTCATAATATCACTATCATTAATTCCAGCATGAATATTAAAAATTCTCATAGGATTTCCTTTTAATTCAGAAATAATTCTAACAAGAGAAGTTTTTCCACATCCAGTTTCTCCCATCATAATAACAGGAATCCCTGCTCTAACTCTTAATAAAGTTAAAATCATTTTAATAAAATTATCAGCAGTAAAAACATAAGAACCAACAACATCAATTAAACTTAAATATTCTTTATCTCCAATTTTAATACTTTTATCAATTTCATTATTTAAATATAAAACTTTTTTTACTTCTGATAAAAATTCAATATTTGTTAATTTTTTATAATCAATTAATTGCATATTATTTTTTATATTACCTGAATTATATAATTCAAATAAATTTTTATATTCATCACTTCCTTTATCACAAGTTGTTATAATACTCATACTAAAAGCATCATCATTAAAAAAAATTAAAGAAGGATTTATTTTATTAAATGAAACAACATCTTTTTTTTCTAATAATTTAATTGCATTTTCATTTGCTGCTTCTTCATTAAATCTTCCAGTTTGACTTTTATATGTTATATCTTGATTTTTTATTAAATTTGAATATGCACCTTTTGTAAAATATTCTGTTATTTTTATTAGAGATTCTATCATAAATTCTCTATTATCTAAGATTTTTTTTTGTCCTTTATTATGCATTATTGAAGTTAATTGTTCTACTTCTAAATATGGACTTTGAGTAAAACATTTTAATTGTTCTGATAATACATTTATAAATGAATTTATTTGATAATATGTTGGATAGTCTATTTTAAAATATGTTTTTAATAAAGTTTCACATTCTTCTTTTGTACATGGTTTTGCAATTATTGAATACCTATCTGCATTTTTAAATGAAATTCCATTTATATAAATATTCTTTTTTTTTATTATTTTTTCTTGAAGTGATTTTAAATAAATTGAAACTATTTGAATATTTGATTTTATATCATTTGGTACTATTAAAGGAGGTAATGATTCAATTTTAATTTCTTTTTTATTAAAAATTTTTAAAATTGGGAATTTTTCAAAAAAATTAATAAAACCAAATGGTATTTCTATTTTAATTTCTACATCATTTCCTAAATAAAATATATTTTCATTTTGACTATACCATTTAGTAATTAAAAAAGAAAATAGAAAATCTCTCATTAATTCAATTTTATTAGTATCAAATAAATCTAAATGAATAGAAGTTTTTTCATCGATTTTAAGTTTTTGTAATCTAGAAATAATTTCTTCTCTTGTAAATTCACCTCCAATAGGAAAAAATTTATAATTCATATTTCTTGATATAATATCATTTTTAATATAAGTTGATTTTCCAACACCAGAAGCATTTGAATAAATTAATTCAATTTTTTTATTATCAATTTTAACATCTTCTTCTTTTTTATCTGGACTAATCATAATTTTATTCCCATCAACTTTTTTAATTTGTTGTATGATATCAGAAGTTTTATCATAATAAATAAATAATAAACAAGATTTCATTGTATTTTTATTTTGTAAATAAACACTATTTAAAATTTCTAAAATAATATGACCTTTATTTAAATCTAAAGATTCAATTTTAATAATTGAAAAAATAATATTAAATTCACATAAAATTGCTCTATACATAAAAGCAATTATTTCTTCAATTGTTGTTGTTTCATTACATAAAAGAACTGTTTGTGCAATTGGTGGATTATTTGTTAAAAATTGATACCAATCAATTACTTCTTTTTCAATTGTATTTTGTGATACTAATAATGTATATAATCCTATGAAATTTGGTTTTTTTATTTTACTTTGTTCATATATTTTTTCATGTGTTAAATTATTTTCTTTTAAGATTGTTTCTAAATAATTATTTGAATTTTCTATCATTTCAATAAATTGAGCTTCATTATTTACATAATTGAAATTTATTTGTTTTTTGTAATTATTATTTGTTATGTAATTTAAAAAATGAGAAATGTCATAATTTCCTTTTTTTAAATATTGAATTAAAAAATTGAATTGTTTCCCATATAAAAATCTTATTAATTCATATGATTCATATGCATTAGTTTGAGTAATAATTAATTGATATAATAAATACTTTAATTCTTCATTTGCTTGATCAATTGAATTAACTAAATAATCATTATAAAAAATTTTAATATCATTTTCACTCATAGAAATTTCATATTGTATTTCATTAGGATAACCTCTTTCAATTAATTTATCAATATTTTCTAATAAATTATTAATTTTATGAATTGTTTTAGTAAAATTATGAGAAATTGAATAAAAATTATCATTTGAAATATTTTGTCCTTGTTTTTTTAATAAAGCCCTATCTCTTAATTCTAATATATCATCAAATGATATTGTTTTAGAATAATTTGTTCCATATTGTGCTTCACAAATTGATTTTCCAATTAAGTTACTTTTAATTTTAAAAATAGCATTTTTATATATTTCAATTATTTTTTGTTTTGTAAATTCAGTTTTATTTACATTTTGAGTATATAAATCTTTTATTGCTGAAAAATTATCTATTACATTTTGGAAATATGCTTCTATATTTTTATATTTTTCATCTTCTTCACACATATTTTTTAATTTTTTTATAAATTCTTGATCTGTTAAATTTGTATATTGTTTTAATTCTGATATGAAAATTACACATTTTGTTAAATCTTGAATATCAGATGCTTTTAAAAAAGAATTGTCAACTTCTCCTACAAATTCTACTAAATTTCTAACATCATCTTCTTTTTTATCAATTAAAAACTTTATTAATTCTTTTTTTTCACGAATTTTATGAAGTACTAATAAATAAACAGAATTAAATTTTGTTATATCATAATTATTTAAAAGAGTTTTTATTTCTATTAATTCATTTATATCTGAATTAGGAGTTATTTTACTACGAACATTTTTAATTAAATTTTCACTATAATCTGTTTCTTTAATTTTTAATGTTCTAATTAAAAAAATTATATCTGAAATAGCAGCAACAATAATTTCTTTTTGTGATAATAAAAGTAATTTTTCTTCTAAAGAATTTGTTTCTAATTTTTCTTTATTAAAATATTTTTTTAAATAATATATTTCATTATTTAAACTTTTTTCATCTTGTATTGAATGAAGTATTAGATTTAATATATTTCTATCTATTTTTATTAAAGTTTTTTCATCTAATAAATATATTAATTTTTGAAATATATCAAAACTATCTTTAATTGCATTATCATCTGTTTGATTTTCTTTATTTTTTATAAATGAATGAATTGCAATGAAAAATTTAGAATTTGTTAAATTATTATATTTGATTGATTCATTATAATCTTTTAAAACTAAATCAATTTCATTATCATATTTTGAAAAATTTTTGATTTTTTCTCCTGATAATTTCAAATTTAAATCTTCTATATTTTGTACTTTTTTATAATTTTTTTGATAGAAATATTGATAAAATTTAATCACAGATTGTATTTTATTTTTTATTTCAATATAATCATTAATTTTCTTCATTAATCCATTTAATAAATTATTTGATTCTTCTTTATTATTATAATTTAATATTAAAAATCTTTCTTTTAATATTTTTTCCATTGATTGAATTTTAAGTGCTTCATTAAAACTAAAATTATAAGATATTAATTTATTTAAAATTTCTTCAATAATTTTTTTAGAATATAAAACGTATTTTGATTCTTGTAAATCTTCATATTTTTTATCAGTTAAATAACCCGAATTAATTAAATTTTTTAATAAAATATAATTATCAGTTTCTTCATTATTATAAAAATCTTCTTCTTTTATTAAATATTTTGATAAATTATCAAAAAAATTTTTAAGACTATAAGAAGTGTTTAATTTACTTAATATATATAAAAGTGCTTTTGCATTTGAATTAGCCATATTAGTAGTCATATATTTTGTTAATCTTTCAGTAATTTTAGGATAAAATTCACCATATTGATCTAATAATTCAATATATAATTTATTTACAGTTTGAGAACTTAAATATTTTTCAATTTGATTTAAAAGATAATCATATTGA
>JAJMZS010000427.1:0-40708 GCA_023807205.1 Isotricha prostoma | reverse complement strand
AATCCCCAATCCCCAATCCCCACTTTTTTCAATTTTTTATAACTTTTTAATTAAAATATATTTTTTAAAATTTAAAAAAAAAATTTTTATTAAAATAATTTTCAACATTTTTACACTTTTATTTTTCTTCTTCATAAACCTTATTTCAAAAATTTTAGAAAAATAGATAATTTTTCATAACTTCACAATTATTTTTATAAAAATTTAAATATAAAGAATCTTATTTTTACAAACAAATTGAAAATTTTGACAAAAAAATATTGTAAATTTTCAAATTTCTCTTATTTTTTTTTTTCAATAAATTTAATATATAAAATAAAAAAACTTATTCTCTTATTTAATATTCATAAATTTATTATCATTAAATTATCTTATTTTAATTTATAATAAAAAAATATTTATTTAAAGTTTTGTAAAAAGATATTATAATATTTTTTTTTATTTTATATTTATAAAAAATTCTGATAAAAATAAATTAATTATTTCAAACTATTAAATTATAATTTTTATGATATTGAAAATCCTCTCACATCTCTTTTATTTTTTCTAACTTCATATGAGTCATCGTCACTACTTTCAGTACTATCATTATATCTAGAATCACAATAAACACTTTCATAATAATCATCATCATAACGATATTTTTTTTTTTGCTTTGCCAATTTAAGTATAGGTCTTATAAAAAAATTACCATTTTTTTCTCTTTCTTCTTTAATTTTAAATTTTTTAATAATTTTTTCAAGTCTCTCTCCTTTTTTTTGTAAATTAATTTCATATAATAAATTCTCAGGAATTTCTTTTTTTTTCAAAGGCATTAAAATTGTTTTCATTTTAGATTTTTGAATATATAAAAGAATATAAGCACTCAAATCAGAATAATTTCTAATAATTTTAATATTATTACACTTAACTTTAAATTTAGGATAAGAATATTCTCCTCCAAAATTATTATCAAAAACTTCAAATAATTCAGCTTTACACACACTTTCATCATTAAAAACAAACCAATTTTCTTTTTTATGTTCTGGATCTTGATTAATATATGCATAATAATGTCCTCCAAAAACATTTCCTTTATGAACAATTACAGAAACTAAAATATAAGTATAATCATTATCTTTATCATCAATATAATTATTCATATTTATACTATCATAAAATTCATAATAGTCATTTAATTTATCAATATAATTTAATTCTGAATTAAATTCAAATCTTTTTAATTGAAAAATTAATACTGGAGGTAATTTTATAAATTTCATTTTTTTAATTACTTTTTCTTTACCATGTCCTTCAACTTCATATTTATCATCACCATCTAAAATTTCTTCTTTTGTAAATTCATTTAAACTATCATATATATTTTTACATGATTTAACATTTAATTGAATATCATTAAATTTTTCTTCTTTTTCACTTTTAAATTCATAATCAACACATTTAATTTCATTAATTGTTTTTCCTTCAAATAAATAATTAAAAGTTTCTTCTGCTTTAGTTCCTTTAAATTTCTTTTCAATTAAATCAGAAAGCATCATATTAAATTCTTGAATATCATGTTGAATAAAAATATCATCTCTACTCCATCCAAAACTATTAATTAATCTATTTGTTGATACTATTTTTTTTCCAAAAGTTAAGTCATAAAAAAATCTTTGTAATGAAGCAGAAAGTGAAGATTCATTTCTTTCAAATGGAATTGAAAAAATCCCTTTTTTAAATAGTGATAAAGCATTATATGATTGCATCATTGAATTAATATAACAAGTCATTCCTTGATTAATAATTCCTTTATATTTTTTAGTTTCAATATCTTTTTTAATCATTTTTTGTTCAATTACAATTGTAATGTAATCTTTTTCTAAAAAAGCTTTTGATGGAATATTTAATAATGATAATATTATTTTTCCTCTTTCTATATTTGAAAATTCCGTAACTTTTGATGAATATGAAGGACAATATATTGATGTTATTATATTAAATTTTTCATCTTCATTTAATTCTTCTTCTGTTGAATTATTATTTCTATCACTTTCTACTTTTTCTGAATCTCTTTCATTATCAAATTTAACTATGAAAATATTTGGATTTGATAAATATATTTCATTAAGTATTATATCATCTCTTTTTTGATTTATTTGTTCAAAAATACTTCTTTCTATTATATTATCATTTATTTTATTAGAATTATTATTATTTAAACATAAATGTTTTTGTCTAAGTGCTTCATGATATTTTGCTAATAAAATATTGTTTTCATTTAGTAATTTACTTCCAATATCATATAATTGTTCTCTGAATTTTTCCTCATTAATCTTATCTCCATTCTGAAATGCATAAATTAAACTTGAATTATTACTTTTTTTATTAACATAAACTAAACCACAAATATAATTAACATTATCTCTTCCTTTAAATTTCTTTATATCTAAATAATTTTGATATACTTTATTTTTAGTTAAATTAATTTGCCAAACAAAATATAATTGATATTTTCTTATTTCACCTGTTTCTAAATTGGAACATTCTTCAGTAAAAATTTTAATTGGTTTTATTTGTTGTTGAATTGGAGAATTATTTTGTGGCGGAAATGAACATATATTATTTTCTTTTGATTGTTCATTTATTAATTTATTGTTTTTTCTAATGAATTTTCTTTTGATTCTTAATCTTGGATATGTATTATAAATATTTTCTTTTTTTTCTTTTTTATTTATTTGATTTTCATCTTCTTTTATTTTATTTTCTATTGGATTGTCCATTTATTCAATTTTTAAAGTACTTTTTTGATTAAATGATTAAAAATATAAATTTATTTTATATTTAATATTTTTTTTTTAATTATTTGTATTTTTATTATAAATAAATTATATATTTTATTTAAAAAATAATAAAAAAAGTTATAATTGAATATTTAATCTCAAAATTTATATTATAGAATATTTTTTTACCAATCTCTTATTAATTCGCCACTTACTCTTTCAAATACCATTTCTTTTCCACCACAATGTAAAATAACGTCCTTTAAATTAATTCTCCATTTACTTTTTACTCTATGTACTTTTTCATATTGTGCAATTAAAAAATCTGAATATTTTTCTTGAGCTTCATCATTATCATCACTATTTAAAGAACTTAAACTTTCTTCTAAATCTTCATCATCTTTCTTTTTCTCATTTTCTTTTTCTTTATCAACATCTTTAAAATATTCCTCATCAGGATCAGCAGATTTATTATCATCATCATCATTATGAGTATTTATATTTTTATTTATATCTGGATAATCTTCTTGTTTTTCTTCATTTTCATCTGTAATTTCAATTTTAATATTTGTATTTAATGGATTATTTTGATTATTTAAATTATTATTATTATTTATAGTATTAATATTATTATTATGATTATTATTTTTATTTTGTCTCTCTAAAAGATTATTAATATTTGGTTTAAATGGATTTAAAATATTTATATTATCAAATGAATACTTTGAGTTTGGTAAAGATGATGTCTGAAATTGAGGCATTTTTGGATTGGTAAATAAGCTATTATAATGACATTGATTATAATAATTATTCTATAATATATAATATTTATATAAAATTTTTACAGGAATTATAGGTTGAAATATTTTTAATTCATATAATTTTTCCTCCCATTTCTAATAAAGATAAATAGATTTATTTTACTCTTTTTAATAAATTTATTGTATCCTCTGATATTCCTTCTGATATTGATTCATCTTTTATTTTTTCTATTACTTTACTCATGATTTCTCTATATATTTGTTCGGTATTTTTTTTATGTGTCATTTTTTAATTAATAATTTCTTATTTTAAATGTCTTTAAATATGAAAAAAAAATGAAATATAAAATTTAAATCTTCAAATACAAAAAAAAATAAAATAAATAAATACTAAAAAATAAAAAATTTAAAAAAAAAATAATTGAAATCTCTCAAAAAAAAAAATAAAAAAAAATAAAAAAACAATAAAAAAAATACTATAACTTAAATGGCATTTGTAGTTCGTAGTAACAGAGATATGAATTTTTACCAATATGAAAACTCAAGAATAGGTCCAGGTGAATATATAGATTTAGACAAAAATACAAATCCAATAACAGAAAATATAAAAAACACATCCTCAACATTTAGTATATATCAACAAAGACATGGTAATCCAATAGAAATACCATTTAATACAACATCACTTCGTAGTGAAATAAATGGTAAAATAGAAGATTTTCCTGGTCCAGGTGCATATAATAATGAAACAAATTCAATAAATAAAAAAAATAATACAACTTTTAATAATTCAAAAGGATTAACATATGAAAATTTAAAAGAAAAAAAAGTAATTTCTATTGAAAGTAATATGTTACTTAATCCTAATTCTGAAAATATGGGTTTTTTAACAAGTTCAAAGAGATTTGATTATAAAAAATATAATTTAGATGATCAACCTGGTCCTGGTCAATATTTAAATACTTTTAATTCTTTTAGTTCTTTATCTACTAATACTAATAAAACTGGAGCTAAATTCTTTAAAACTAAAAATACTTTTAAAAAAGCTGGTGCTATTGATAGAATATCTTCAATTCCTTCTAAAGAAAATTTTGGTTATCAAATATTAAAAAATGGAAAAATTATTTTAGCAGATGATCCAGATAAAAATATTAGATTAAGTGGTTTACAATATGATTCAGCAGGACCAGGACAATATAATTTAAATTCTTCTTGGGATACTAATTTTGTAAATTGGGGTAAAAGGAAAAATAAAAGTAGTTTATCTTCAAGAGATAATATTATAAAAGAATTAGAGAAAAATTCTTCTGATATTTTAACTAATTATACAGAAAAAATGAAAAGTAATAATCAAAGTATTATGAATAGTAAAAGTTATGAAAATGATAAAAGTAAAAGTAAAATTAATAAAGTTAATAATGATATTAAAAATGATAATAATAATAAAAATAATATTCCAAGAAATATTATATTTCATAATATAATTGAAAGAAGGAAAATTGAATATCAAAAAAGTGCAGAAAAAGTAAAAAATAATTTAATGACTGATTTAAAATATAATGATGATCCTGGTCCTGGTTTTTATGAAATTGATGAAAAAGAAAAGAAAAAAAGTCAATTTAAACATAATACAAATAAACAAAATTTTGGAAGTGAATCACCAAAAGGAATGTCATTAATTAATAATTATGGGAATAAATTAGGTCCAGGTGAATATTTTAAAGAAAAAAATAAATTTGATACAAAAACAAATAATATTTCAAATTATAGAATTAAAACACAAAATAATTTTAATTTAAATAATGTTAATGCAGACGAAGTTGGAGTTTTATTATCAAAATTAAGAAAAAAAAATTATATTCCAAATTTAGGACCAGGTGAATATAATATAACAGCAACTTTTTTAAAAAAAGAATTTACTAAAATGCAAAAATTTGGTTCTTCAGCAGAAAGATTCAAAGAAGAAAAAAAAGATTTAAAAGAAGAGGAAAAATTAAAAAAATATAAAACTCCATTTAACATAATAAAAGAAAATGAAAAATATTATAAAAAAGATAAAATAATTTTAGGTAAAAATGATAAAAAAGAAATAGAAGAACAATATTTTAAAGAACATAAAAAGAATAAAATTAAAGATGAAATTCCACCAGTTGGTTCATATAATCCAGGAATAGTTTCATCAATTGAATATAGAAATACTATGAAATTAAATCCTCATCAAGCATTTATTGCACCATTTAATACTGTTAATAATAGATTAAATACTTTTAATATAAATAAAAATGATCTTGGTCCTGGAAGTTATAATGCACAAAAGAGTTTTGATTTAATTAATTCAACTAAAAGATCTTTTAAAGTTTTTGGAGAAGATGAAAAGTTTAAAAGAGGAATTTTTAATAATCAACAAAATTTCCCTGGACCTGGAAATTATGAACATGAAAATAATTTTGATTGGAATACTAAAACTTTTAATGTTTTGTTTATTAATAAATCTTCTTAAAATTGTTTTTTTATATTTCCATGCTAATAAATAAATTTATATTTTTTAATCAAAATATAAAAAAAAATTATTTTTATTTTTAACTATGTTTTTAAATAAATTTAATTGACTTTTTATAAACTCATATATAGTTTTTTCATTATAAAAAATATATAATTAAAAATTATTAATGTCGTCATTCGAATCAGAATCAACTTTTTGGGAAACAGATAATGAACAATCAATATTACAAGAAAATTTAATACCACAAATTGCAAAAATTATAAATAATTTAATAAATTTTAACGAAGAAGATGATGAATATATAATAAAAGTAATGGAGCAATCAAATTTAAAATTTCATTCAAATTATCTACCTAATATTTCACTTGAAGATTATATAATAAGAATAAAAAAATATTCTCAAATTGATGATGCAACATTAATAAGTGCATTAATTTATATTGATAGATTAATTAAAAAAGGAATTTTTATTTCACAGTATAATATTTATAGAATATTTTTGGCATGTGTTTTTATATCTAATAAATTATTAGAGGATAAAAGATATAAAATTAATGAATTTTCTATTATTGGAGGAGTGAGTAAAGAAGAATTATTTAACTTAGAATATGAATTTGTTTCTTTAATTGATTTTAATTTAAATATTGATGAAAAAGAATTTTACAAATATCAAGATTATTTGAATAATAAAATTTTAATAAAGAAATTAGATGGATTAATAGAATGAAATTTTTGTATAGGTTGAAATATTATAGATTTTAATTGGGGAAAGTCATATAAATATGCAATTTTTTGAATTTATTTATTCTTTTTTCTCTTTTAATCAACTTATTTTATACATTTAAATAAATATAAATAATGTATATAAATATATATAAATTTTTTATAATATTAATTTCTTTTTTTAGGTAAAACTGATTTTTTTATTAATATATTTTTCCAATTTTTTTTATAAAATCTTATATATTAATTAAAAGTTAAACAATATTTATATGATTTGAAATATTAATATACATTACCATATTGTAAAAAACTAACCCATAAAAAGTTAATTTTAATATATTGTGAATAATGAAATATTAACTTGCTATTAACTTATCATTTCAGAATTTTAAAAAATTATAAAAATGACTATTTGAATAAAATCATATGTAAAATACATTTATTAAAAAAATCAATAGAAGTAACTTCAGTTCTATATTTAATAACATTATAAAAATAAACTCCAATTGCTGTAATCATTATTATAAATTGTAAAATTAATAAAATACTTTCAATTCTCAAAGCAATTACATGTGCTGATTCCATATCTTCATTCATAATTAAATAATAACAAATAGACATTTTAGAAAATAAATAATAAGTTTCTAATTGTAACATAATAAAATCTTTATCATTTAAAAGTTCAAGATTATATTTCTCAGTTCTATTATTATTATCTTTAAAATTATTATATAATGTATTTAAAGTAGTATATAAACTAATAACCACAGTTTGAAATCCTTCATTATTTAATCCATCTCCAATATTCCTACATTCACTATAAAGAGAATCATAAGTTACATTTTTAATTAATTTAATATCATTTAATATTTTATGATTTTTATTACTAGAAAGATATTTAGCATAATGTTCACAAAAATTTTTTCCTTGTATTTGTTTTTGAAAATTGATTAAATTTACCATTCTTTTATCTGAAGTTCCAAGAACTAAAGTATCAACAATAGGTTTAAATGAAGGAAAACAACCACTTAATTCAAGAAACATTTCATGAATATATATATTTTCTTTATATTGATTTTCTAACTCACCACAAATATATGAATAAGGAGTTGAATTATAATATGTAATAAATTCTTCATTTCTTAATATTGACATTAAAAAATCTAATTCCATTTCATGTAAAAATTTAATTTCTGCAAATAAAGAACGAAATGTTGTCATTATTGATGTAAAACTATCAACTAATCCAAATGAATAATAATAATATAAAGCTCCTAAAACAATTAATATTAAACCTAAAAAAATTAATGTTAAAAACAATCCACAATATAATAATGGTTTACTTAATAATTTATTTCCTGTTAATCCACTTCCTTGATGCTTATCAGCAGATATTTTATTTGTTGAATTCATTAAATTTATACTACTTGTTACTGTTGATGAAGTAGCATTTGTTCTTGCTGTAATATTATTATTTGCAGAATTATTTGTATTTATTCTATTTGATATTGGATAATTTGAATTATAATTATTATAATTATTATTATTAATATTATTAATATTAATATTATTATTATTATTATTAACATTATTATTATTATTATTATTAATATTATTAACCAAATTTTTACCTATAAAACTATTATTTATATTTGAATATAAAGATATTGTACTCTCACTTTTCTTTTTTGGTTGATTTATTTGACTTAATCTCTTTGAACTGTAATTTTGAATTGCAAATGATACTCTACTTTGAGCTGTTTGAATATTTTTTATTGTATTTCTTTTTAACATTGATACTAATAATGAATTTCTTGGATTCTTTTTCTTTTCTATTTCCATTAATTCATTTTCTACTTCTTCTAAATCTATTTTTGGAGGTTGATAATTTATTGATAATGGTTTTATTTTTATTTGTTTATAATGTTCAATTTTCCCTGAAATAATATGTCTAACTGTTGCTATTTGTTCATATTCATTTTCAAATTTTAATCTTGATAATAATTCTCTTACTTTAGAATTTTTTTCATGATTATCAATCATTTCATAAATTAAAGTAGTTTTCTTTTGAAGATAAATATGAAAAAATCTAAGTTGAGTATAAGATATAAAATATCTAGCAAATAATTTTTGTGTTTGTAAATAAAAAATAAAAAAAGCAATTAAACAATAAAAAATAAAAATAGCAATAAAAAGAATAATAGAAATAGAAATACCTTTTTGACCTGAAATTTTAGTATTCAAAGCATAAGTTCCATAATAATTAGTAATTTCATTATTATAATATTTATAACTAGCTAAAAAATTAACTAAAAAACCAACATAACCATTAGCACAATAATAATAATCTAAATCAGTTAAATTACTTTTGGCAACCATATCATGAGTAAAATAATATTCAGAATTATTATAATAAATTGGAATAGGATCTTTTGAAGTAATACAAGATAATAATTCAGTTAAATGAATAGAAGACATTTGTGCAGTTGTTTCAGTTTTAATTCCTGATTGATCTGGAATTTTATATAAAACTGCTTTTTGATATAATTCAAAAAAATATGGATTTGTTCCTACTATTCTCCCAGTATAAAATTGATAAAATTTAATATAAAATGAATTATAATCATATATTCTATTTACTAATTGTTCACTATGATAATGAAAAGAATTATTAAATTCATTTTCTAATAAATCTGGTTGTAATTTATTTCCTTGAAATTGCATATAAAAAACTTTTGATAATACATCCATTAATGTTAAACCTACCATTTCAAAATTTATATGACCACGAAAATAATTTTCTTGATCTGATAAACTATTTAATTTATAAAATATAATTATCAAAAATAAAATTGGGAAAAAAATTGATAATAGTAATACAATGTATCTTAATAAATATTTATCTTCATGAATTATCATATATTTTCTCAAATCTAAATTATTATCTGTTCTATTTGAATCTTTTAAATTTAATATTCCATCATTTATAAAAAAATCATTTTGTTTTTTTTCAGTTAAATTATTGTGATTATTATTATTTTGAGAAATTCTTTTACTTTTTTTTTGTTTTTCTTCTTCTTCTAATAATTCTTCAATATCACCTCCTTTATTATATCTTCCAGGAGGAGGAATTTTTGTATTAAAATATCTTTTTAAAATATAATATGAAATCCTATTTGAATATAAAATCTTTTGATTTAATGTAGTATGTAATATTTTTTCTACAACTTCTCTTGGAGCATCAATTATTTCATTTAAATTATTACTTTCTTCAATTCTTGTATAAAAATTAGTTAATGAAAGTGTTGTTTCTTTTAATGTATTTGTTACATTTTTTGGTGCATCTTTTAATGCCACATCAATTGTGAATAAATAATAAACTTTTTTTTTATGATTTTCTCTTCTCATACTTCTTTTTTCATATGATATTGAAACATTAAATATTATTCCCGAAAATAATAAACCATCTTTTACTTCTTTTATTTCTACTATTGATTTTGAAAAATTATCTTCACCAATTAAACCAATTTTTTCATTAAATATTTCAATTATGTTATCATATGTTTTTATTAATGTTGTTTTATAAGAACCTTTTTCTTCTAATTTTTCAATTTTAAATATATCTTTTACATTTAAATGATTTTCTCTTAAAACTTCATATTTTAAATGAAAAAAATCTTCAAATCCTCTACTTAAAGATACAATTCTCCCATTATTATTAGTAAAAATAAAACATGAACCACTTAAATTATCAAAATTATTTTTGTCTTTTTTTTTAACTTTTTTTTTATCCTTAATTAATTTTTGTTCTTTAGCAGGTTTTAATTTAAAAAATAAAACCATTCCAGATGTAGTATATAATGAAGTACCTTCAATATCAAATAAAACGACATATCTATCTTTATCTAAAAGACAAAAATTTTCAATTGTAATTATATCTTTACCATTTCTTAAAAAAAATGTAATTGTATATTTATAAGATTTATAAAAAGTTTTAGCAAATAAAGTTTTAATATCTAAAAATCTAAATTCATTTGTTGTATAACGTAATTTTGAAATTAATTCTTCAGATGCATATTTAACTTTTAAATTAATATCAGTTTTAAGAAAATTTACTTTAAATAAAAGTAAATATGTATCTTTCATAAAAATTTCAATTAAAGAGGAATTTTGAAGGGAAAAAAATTTATCAAAACTCTCAGTTAAACAAAGTGGAACTTCTCCATAAACATAATTAAAATATATTGAAAATTTGTCTTTTGAATAAGGAATATTACATTTAGTTGAAAAAAATAAATTATTTATTTTATATGTTAAAAAATGATATTCTTTTAAAAATTTTGAAATAATATGATAAAAAGTAGAAAATTCTACAATTTCATTTGTAAAAGTAATCATCATATCTTTTATTAAATTTAATGATTTTTTTATTAATTTTTCAGCAGAAAGAATTTTACCAATATTATCATTATTAGAAGTTAAAGCAGATAATTTTTTATGTGATTTTCCTTTATGAAAAGATAATATTTTATTTATTAAATACTCAATTTGATAAACATAAAATCCTTTTTTTCTTCCTTTATCAATTGAATTAGTTTTTTCAATTAAATATAAACATTTAACATAATTTCTTTCAAAAAGCATATGAAATGATATAACAATAAATAATTTTGGAACAATTTTACTTCTTCTTCCATTTTGTATTGAATCATATAATGTTGATATTTCATTATATAAATATTTATAAAGTGTTGGAAAATCATCTTGTAATGTTGCAACATCTTTCCTTTTTTGTTTATTTAAAAATGCTTCTTTTTCTTCTTCAAATATTTGAGGAGTATAAATATTACAAAAAAAACAGTTTTGTTCACATTTTGGATAATGAATATTTTTATCTAAATTTTTATTTAATTCTATTAAAATTTTTTCTAATAAATATGGTCTATCTGCAAAATAAATCATATTAAAAAAATTTACTAAATTATAATCAAAACTTTTAAAATTTTTTGAACTAAATGAAGAAACTCTTTTAATTATTATTGAATTATCTACTAAAAAATGTATTTTTGTTGCTATTAAGGCAAAATTTAATTCAAGAAATAATTTTAAAAGAATTATTCCATTTTCCTTTTGAAGAACTAATAATTTATTATTATAATCATAATAAAAACACCATTCCATAATACTAGAAAAAAAACAAGATGATAAAAAAAATTTTTTTGCATATTCTAATTTATATCTATTATAATATTTATTAAATGATAATATATCTTTAATATAATATAAAACAAATAAAGCTCTTATTACATTTTTAATAAACATACATTTTTTAAATGAAATATTTAATTCTAATTGAATACATCCTTGTAAAAAAGAAAGTACAGCAATAGAATAATCAATTTCATTAAGTGGATTTATAATTAATGTATCATTTTTTATGAAAAGAGGAGAATTAAGAAATATTGAACATATACTAATATTTGAATAAATAATTGCTACTATTGTAATTAAACTTATTAAAATTAAAACTAAATAAAAAATATCATTTATATCGTTTTTTTTTTTATTAAATAAAACTTCTGAAATAATAGAATAAATATATTGATTAAAGGCATAAAAAATATAAAATAAAACATAAGTATAAATCTTTAAAATCATTTTTCTTTTTTCAATGAAAATATAAAAACGAAAACAAATACAAATACATACTATTAATAGGAATAACAGTATCAATATTATAATATATAATTTATATGCACTACTACATGATAAAACCTCTGATAATGTAAATTTTCTTACCCAATATGATATTCCTCTTTTATATGAAATATTCCAATCATGAGTTATTACAAATAATGGAAGAAATTTTAAAAATATAATTATACCGAAAAATATTTTATTTTTAGGAATATATTGAGATAGTGCTAAATAAAATTTAGTTTTTTCCTTTATCTTTTCTTCCATTTATTAATTTTTAATTTTAAATTATCATACACAAATCCAATTAATTAAATTTATAAAAAATGTTATCTTAAAAAATTCAAATTATATTTTCAAAAATTCCAAATATTATATTTTAATTATTTTTTAACATTCATCTAAATCAAAAATTAATAGTTTTGCAATAATAAAAATAAAATTTATATAAATAAAAAATATTATATTATTGAAATAAATATTTTTTATTAAATATATTTAAAAAAATGAAGATAATAAAAAAATTTTTTTGTTATCTAAATAGAAAATTTATCATGAATAATTATAATTGATAATGAATCATTTTATGCAACAAAATGTATTATTCTTTTTTAACTCATCTATATATTTGATATTGTAGTTCTATTATAAAAATAAATTTTGAACTATAAAGTATTTATTAGTTATTTTTTAATCATCATTTATTATCAATGAAAATTTATAATCTATATAATTTAAAATTACCAACCTTGAATTTTACTAAAATTAATTTTTTAATAATTTAATAAAACTTTATTTTTTTTTTATAAAGAAAATTAAACTATTTAATAATAAATAAAAAAATATATAATAAATTAAATTTAATTATGAACTGAAATAAAAAAATAGAATAATTTAAAAAAATAATAAAACTTAGTTTAAAAAAGAAGAACAAAAAATTTTTTAATTTTAAATAATCAATGAGTGAAGCTGAACAATATATTGTAGAAAAAGTAAAAGGAAAAAAAATAGTAAAAGGTAAAATAATGTATTATGTGAAATGGAAAGGATTTCCAGAAAATGAAAATACTTGGGAGCCAATTAATAATTTTCAAGATCCAAAACCTTATAAAGATTATGAAAATATGTTAAATAAAAAAAATAAAAAGAAAAATAAAAAAATAACAAAAAGTTTGAAAAATGAAACTTCTACTGAATCATTAGTTGATTTTGATATTGATATTGATAATGATAATGATAATGAAAATTTAGGTGATGAAAATAAAATAAAACCTTATTTTCTTAGAAAAAAAAAAAAAAGCCCTTATTCTATTAGAAGTGAAAATGAAAAAAATAAAATTAAAAAAGTAAAAAAAGATAATGTTAATGAAGAAGAAGAAGAAGAATTTGAAGAAAAAAGCGAAATTAAAGAAGAAAAAATTGAAAAAGAAATAAAAAATAAAAAAATAGAAAATGAAAAAGAAAAAGAAAAAGAAAAAGAAAGTGAAGAAAAAATAAAAAAAAAAGAAGGAAAATTAGGAATAAATCCTTTAAATAAAATAAAACATTGTTATATAAATAAAGATGATAATAAAAATTATTATTGTTGTGTTGAATTTAAAAATAATGATAATGAAGAATTTTCAGATGCAATTTTTACTTTTGAAGAAATAATAAAAGTAGATCCTGAATTACTTGCAAGGTATTTAATAGACAAAGTGACTTTTAAATTAAAAAAATAATATTATTTACTAATTAAAGTTAAATATTTGGACAATTTTTTTAATTCATTATATTAATATAATTATTTATTTTAAATTAATAAGTAATTTTTTTTTTAAATAACAATCATGTTGTTATCAATGAAGAATAATATAAATTCTAAAAAGAATAATCTTATTATTATTAAAAATAAACCAATTTTGAACAATAATATAATAAAAAATATAAAGACAATTTCAAGTGAGTCAACGACAGAAGTTAATACACACAGAGTAAAAGAAAAAAATTCAAAGAATAATTTAGGAAGATTTAATTTAGATATGGTTTCATCTAATGTAAATAATAATAATTCAGATGAAGAAACTAAAATAAATAAAAAAAATATTAAGAATAATCAATTTATTATTCAAAATAATAATAAAAAAATTGAAAAAATAGAAGAACATAATAAAATTATTGATAATTTATTAGATGATATATTAGAAATAGAAGGAAAGAGAATTTTAAATAATTTATCAGAAAGTATTATTATTACAAATGATGGGAGATTTATAATTAATAATAAGAAATTATTTAGTTCAAAATATGAAGATAGTTTATTAAATTATATATTTAATATTCCATCTTTTTTAAAACAAAAAAAAAGGGTTTCATTTAATAATAATAATAATAATCATAATAATCATAATAATAATCATAATAATAATAATAATAATAATCATCATAATAATCATAATAATCATAATAATAATAATAATAATAATAATAATAATAATAATAATAATAATAATAATAATTTTTTTTCCCCTCAATCTACAAAACAAAAAACAAGAATGATATATAGAAATATTTATTTATTAGAACAAGATAATAATTTTTTTAATAATAACAAAGGAAATTACAAACAATTTAGTCCTCCAATAATAAATCAAAAACAATTAAATAATAAAAACAAAATATTAATTAATGAATCATATGGAAATAATAAAATATCATTAACTCAAGGTAATATTTCAAAATCAAGCATTAATAAAAATGATTTATGTAATAATAATAGTATAGCTAAAAGAAAAATAATTTCAAAAATTGATGATAATCCTCTTCCAAAAAGGAAAAAAAGAAATTCACATTCTTTTTATTGAATATTAGTTATTTTTCAATTAATAAAGTATAGATTTTATTAAATTAAAGCTACTATATATAGTTTATTACTTTGTAATAACAAATTATATTAATAATGATGGTAATTATTCTTTATTAATAAAAAAATTAAAATAAAAAAATCTAATTTAGAAAGAAAAGATGAATTGTCAATATATTATTTAAAAATTAAATAAAATAGCTTTAAATAAAATTTGTAAAGATTTTAAATGTTTATAAAAATTATTTTGGGAATATAACTTTTAATTTTTTTTATATATTTTTTCTTTTTTTGAAAGTATCTTTTATAAAATTATATTTTCAAATAATATTTCATATTATAATAATTTATAAACTCTTCATTTTTTTAAACTAATGCATCTATTAACAATATTAAATCATCCAAAAATAAAAACCCAAAAAAAAAAATTAAATAATTAATTAAAAATTAAAAATATTCCAAATTATACATTTAAAAAAAAAAGCCAAAAAAAAAAAAAATGAGTAAATCTGGAAGCATCAACTACGATCACTTATTCCGTTATATAATAGTAGGCGACATGGGTAAGTAAAAAAAAATTAAAAAAAAAACAATATAACAGCAGTAGGAAAATCATGTATCCTCCTTCAATTCACAGATAGTAAATTTCGTCAACAACACGAATTAACAATTGGAGTAGAATTTGGAGCAAAGAAAATAGAATTAAATGGAAAAACTATAAAAATTCAAATATGGGATACAGCAGGACAAGAAGCCTTTCAAGCAATAACAAGAACATATTATAAAGGAGCTCAAGGTGCATTATTAGTTTATGATATAACAAGAAAAGAAACATTTACTCATGTAACTAAATGGTTAGAAGAAGTACAATCAAATAGTTCAAAGTCAATTACAGTTATTTTAATTGGAAATAAAAAAGATTTAGAAGATAAGTAACTTTATATTTTTTTTATTAATTATTTTTTATATTTTAGGAGACAAGTTTCTTATGAAGAAGGTGAAGCTTTTGCTAAAGAAAATGGATTAATGTTTTTGGAAACTAGTGCTAAAACTGCATATAATGTTGTTGAAGCATTTAATTTAAGTGCTTCTTGTATTTTGAATAATATTGAAAAAAATGGTGTTGATCCTCATAAAGTTAATGATAATATTAATATTAGTAATGTTAAGAAAAATAATAATGGAAATAATAATAAGAAACCTTGTTGTTAAATATCGTATAATTTTAAAAAAAAAAAGTTATTTTTAATTTCAATAATTGAAAATTAGAAAAATTAAATTTATTATTTTAAAATTAGAAATTTTAAAAAAAAAATACCAAAAAAATTAATATACTAAAAATTTTATTAAATACATAATAATATAACTTTTAAAAACTTTTACGTAGCTTTCTTTTAAAAGAAATAAATTAAATAAGAAAATACGTTTTTCTTTTTTAATTTAATCTCATAATTAAAGTTTTATAGATTTTCATAATAATTTTTAAAAAGTGAATTATTTATATATAAATTAAATGATATATCAATTGTAAAATTATATTCCATTAAATTTAATTCTTTAAGTTTTATACCACATATTTTAGAATAAAATTTATTTGATTTAAAATGATCTTCATGAAATTTAATTGCAAGTAAAATTGCTGTAAAATATAATCTATGAGTATTATAATATGTTAAAATATATTGTTTATATTTACATATTCTATCAATATAAATTAAAGCACAAATTAATATTGATTTTGATATTTTTGTATATTTTATAATTCTTCTAATAAAATCACTTAAACTTATTTTAGGAAGAAATTTTGAAGTAAAAACACTTTTTTTTTGGTTTTTTAATTTAAATTCATAATCATTTTTTAAAGTATTTTGATATATTAGCTCCATTAAAATAGAAGAAATTTTAATTGATAAATAATCAAAATAATTATCATTAGTTAATATTTCATTTTTTTTATTTTTTTTTTGATTTTCAGAATAAATATCATTTTTAGGTGACTCTTCTAATGTATTGTTATTTGACATTTATTCAATAAAATAATTTTTTATACACTTTATATACTTTTTTGAATCAATTTTATTTATTTATTAATTATTTTAATTATATAAATTATAAGATTAATCTTTTTTTAAAAGTTTCTAAAAATTCAATTTGATGAATTATTTTTTAAAGAGAAAAAAAAATAATTAAAAATTAAATATATTCAAGAAAGATTTTAAATAAAAGATAAAAATTATATTAATATAAAATAAATTAAAATGAAAGATAATGATTCAAATGAGGAAAATCTAAATAATGGAATTATTTTTGAAGAACAAGAATCAAATGAATTCCTATCTAATATAATAGAACAAAATTTAGATAAAATTACAAAATGTTCTAATATAATGAATTATTCAGAAATAATTTCAATTTTCTCATTTTTAATATTTTTAATTATATTATGTATTAAATTATCTTCTTCATTTTCATTTAGTTGGTTATTTCTTAATATCCCAGGAATATTTACAATAATTGGAATTATTTCAATTTTTAATTGTTTTTTTTATATTAAAGATTTAATTGATAAATGTGAAAATATTGATAATAATTCAATTCAAATAGGAAATTTTTTTAGCTTCATTATATCAAATATTATAGGAATATCTTTATTAACTTTTTTAATTTTAGTGACTTTAAGATTAAATAATAATATTAAAAGTGAAACTGATTTAAATTTAATTTTTACTCCTTTATATATTATGTTATGTGCTTCATTTTTATTTTCAATTTTTATGAGTCCTGCTTTTATAAGTAATAATTTATATTTTGAAATTATATTAATTTTTGTTAATTTAATATCAGGATTTATTTTTTCTGGATTATTATGCTATAAAATAAACAATTTAAATAGCTTAAATAACAATAAAATAAAATTTTTTCATTGTTTTATCCCTTTTTATTTCTGTATTGGTGCGAATATATTTTTTATTATATTCATTATTATATCAAAATATTTTAAAAATATGGATTTTAAATTATTATCAAATTTTATGTATATTTTTGCATTTATTTTTCTTTTTATTGGAGGATTAATAACTCAATTAAAACAAGATAATATAATGACTAATAAAAATAATTTTATACAAATAATATTATTTATTATATCATTTCTTCTTTTTTCTTTGGAGCTTATTTATAATATACTTATCAATGAAGGAACTGAAGAAATGAATGAATCAGAGTAATATTTAATATATATAATTAAATATATTATAAATGAAAATAATAACATAATATTTATTAAATTTATGAATTCTAAATTTTTTTCTAAAATTTACATTAAATTAATATATATATTAAATTATTATTTAAAATGGTAGAGCAAACAATTAGTGAATATGATTTTTTGAATATGATAAAAGATTCAGATATAGTAAAATCAGTAACAAGAGAAGAACCAATTTTATTTAGTGATAAAGTAACAAAAAAAAATCATTTTGGTTTTAATCAAGAAAGAACTTTAATCATAACAAATAAAGCAGTATATAATTTAAAAAAAAAAGAATTAAAAAGACGTATATTATTAAATGTAATTCGAGGAGTAACAATATCAACATTAAATGATGAATTTATAATCCATTGTAACGATATAGAATATGATTATCAATTTTTTTCAAAAAGAAAAAAAATAATAATAGAAATAATAGCAAAATATTATTACATAGAAACACAACAAGAATTAAAATTATTTTTATTAGCCCTGAAATCATTAGACACATTTGTAACAACAAAAAAGGAAAAAAAAAAAAATATGAATTTTTCTCGAATGCCAAGAAATGGATTAACAAGTATAAGTGCATATATATATGGTACAACATCTCAAAAATTAGTTCAACAAAAAGAAGCAACAGTAAAAAAAATAGGAAAAATTTTTAGTAATACAAATGTAGACAATACAAATTTTACAAAATTAAAAACAATAGGTCGTGGAAAATGTGGTAAAATAATATTAGTAACATATAATAAAACAGGTGATTCATATGCAATTAAATCAATTAGAAAAGATCAAATAGTAAGTGAAGATATATTAGATAATATAAAATTAGAAAGAGAAATTTTAAGTGAAGGACAATGTGAATTTTTACTATCATTATCATTCTTTTATCAAAGTCCAGAAAGAATATATTTTGTAACACCATTTATTCCTGGTGGTGATTTATATACATTATTAAAAAAAAAAGGTCATCTCGAAGAAGATTTAGTTCGTTTTTATACTGGTCAAATTGCAATAGCAATAGGACACTTACATGAATATGGAATAGCATATCGTGATTTAAAACCAGAAAATATATTAATTGATGAAGACGGTTATTTAAAATTATGTGATTTTGGTTCTAGTATTCATATGCAAGGTACTAGAAAAGAATTTAGTTTTGCTGGAAGTATTGAATATGCTTCACCTGAAATGATAAGTGGTGCTGGACATAATATTATGACTGATTGGTGGTCTTTTGGTATTTTATTATTTGAATTATTATATGGAAGTTTACCTTTTTATTCTTTAAATAAAAAAAGATTGTTTGAATTAATTATGATGAGTGAAATTAAATTTCCTAAATTTTATGTTAATGAAAATGAAGAATGTATTAATTTTAAAGTGAGTGATGAAGCTAAGGATTTAATTTTAAAATTACTTGAAAAAGAACCTGGGGAAAGAATTGGAAAAAAAGGATTAAATGATATTAAAACTCATCCTTTTTTTGGGAGTTTAAAATTTGATGATTTAAAAAATAAAAAATTACAAAGTCCTTATAAACCTAATGTTAGTGATGAAGAGAAATTTAATAATTTTGACCAAGAATTTTTAGATATGGATGTTAATGAAAGTAAAGTTGATGAATGGGTTAATGATTATAAAGATTGGTTTAATGATTTTGATAAAAATAATGGAGAAGAACAAGAAGATGAAGATTATTAAAATTTTATTATTTAAAATTATGAAAATGAAAAAAATTGATATAAGAAATATATATTATATGTATTTTTTTAAACAAAAATTAAAAAATTAAATAAATTAAAAAAAAATAAATCTCAAAAAATAATAAATTGATAATTAATATATTTTTACCAAAAAAAAAAAAAAAAATGAATGAAGAATCAAAAAGTTCTCATTCAAATCCAAAAAGTATAAAAACCAATCAAAGTAATCCAATATCACAAAAATCTTCAAAATCAAATCAAAACATTAAAAAAGACCAAAATGAAGAAATAGTAGAAAATCCAAAATTTAATCCCTATATTCCAGATAAAGAAAATCCATATAATAATTTAAATTACGAAAGCCAACCAATAGATGAAGTAGGATATTCTGATTACATAGTATTATGTTACCATTGTAAAAACCCAATTAAAATAGAAGATGGTTGGAAAACATTTGAATGTGGAAATTGTCATAAATTAAATCAATTACCAAGAAAATTAATGAATGAATTATATTTTGATAAAAAATTAAAGAATGTACGTTATAATAGTTATACTAATCATTTAGATATGATTTTACCTTTACCTTATGTTATTGTAACTTGTCCTTTTTGTCATGCTTCAAATAAAGTAAAAAATAATGTTCAAAATTGTCTTTGTTTTATTTGTGAAAGACCTTTTGAAATTGATTATTCTGAAGATAGAATTAAACCCTTAGATAAAGTTAGTTTAAATCCTAATAGTAAGTATTATAGATATCAAAGTCAATCTGCTAATCCTAAAAGAGTTTTTCCTTCTAATAAAATTTATAGACAAAGTAGTTATTTTTTTCCTGAACCTGTTAATTATGATAATATTTTTCCTTTTAATATTGGAAGAAGTTATGGATTGAATTTAAATAATTTTAAATGGAATAATAATCATCAAATGGTTTATGTTCATCCTAATTATTTTCAGGTTAGAAATTTACAAAATACTAATATTAATCATTGGAATCATGATGATCATGATGATATGAATGAATTAAATCAAATGAGTATGAAAAGAGAAAATGAAAGAGCTAATTTGTATCAGAAATTATTTTTTATGAATGGAAAATAATTGTTAAATTATATAAATAATTAAATGTTATATATTTAATTAATAATATTTATAAAACTTTAATATTATATATATAATTAATTATCTTTTTATGAAATATAAAATATCATTAAAATAAAGACTTTATTTTTTTAATTGATTTTTACATTATTAATAATTCAAAAAAAATAAATGATAAAATAACAAAATAAAATTCTTTTATAAATCTTTAATAATTAATAATTAAAATATATAAGCAACAAATAATAAATTCTTTACTAATCATAAAATTTATTATTAATTATTACTAAGTTTACGTTTTTTGAAATAAATAAATAAATAAAGTCCAATTAAAACAAAACAAATTGCAATAATAATAAAAAATAAAATTTTCCAAAAAGACGAAGTTTTTTCACCATTAGGATAAAAAAAGATAGGAGTATTATTAACAATAACTTTTCCAGAACTCCCAAATTTTTCAGTATAAATTTCATAATTAGTTTTATTAACATTAAAATCAAATTTCAACTCAACTTCAATATTTTTAACATTTTCATTTTCCAAAGCTTCAACCCAAACTGAATAAAGATAATCATAAATAATTTCATTTCCTTCAGCATTGAATTTTTTCTTTAAAACAATCCCAGTAACATTTTTAGGTAATTTCATTCTAAAATCTTCAGTTTTTTTCTTATCAAATTCCATTTTATAAATATTAAAATGATTAAGAACTAATCTTGCTTTCGTTGAAGGTTTCATTAATTCAAAATAATTATCTTTTGTTTTATTTTTCATACCAGGTAAATAATCACCATTACCTTCTTTATTATAATCAACAGTAGTAAAATAATGAAGTTGTTTAATATTATTTTCAATAGCATATAAAGGAGATTTTAAATTAAAATTCCTTTTAATTAAATCACTTCCATAATTTCCAGTAGAATCAACACCACTTTCAGAACAAATATAAATTTTTTCTGGATATTTTTTCCCATCAAAACCATATTTCCTAATAATAAACTCATGATTTTTTTTCATTGTCATAATATTTAAAGCAAAATTATCAGAAGCAACTTTATTATAAGTAACATTACTTTGAATATCCTTAGTACCATATTTAGGATATTTATGGAAAGATTCACAATCAAAATAAGCACCACCATAAGAAGGATATTCTTCACTTATTTTACCTCCATCAGGATTATCAGTATATCTCATAATACAATCTAAAAATGAATCATAACCTAAACCACCTGTTGCAACATATGCTTCTGGATGATATTTTTTTACTACTTCATAAGTTACTCTTAGTAATCTTATATATTCAAAAATACTAGAATTCCAATGTGGTAAATCTTTTGAGTTTGGAGGCTCATTGTACCATTTATCTACTATACCATAATTTGTTGTATAATCTGGTTCGTTATATACTTCATATATTTTTACATAGTCTTTATATGTTTGTATTATTTTATATACATATAATGCCCAATAATTTTTTTCGTTTACTGTACCATTTTCATTCCATATTTTTTCATATAAATTTAAAGGTGGATTGTTTTCTGCATTATTTGGATTTTTTGAATGACTTTTTGATGGTGTTGCTAAATATGCTATTATTTCATCTATTCCTAATTTTATATTTTCTTTACAATCACCTACTTCAATATTAATACCCCATTTTTCCATATGATCTTCTGGAAATTTTTTCCTTTGAGTATTTAATCCTGCTTTTGCTGCTAAGAATGAATTATTTGCATCATCCCAATAACCTCCTATATAACCTAAACAATTTCCTGTTCTGAATTTTAAATTTGTCAAAGAATTCGATTTAACATATGCACCAATTTTATCATATTTAATTGATTTTTCTTTAAAAATAAAAAATAAAATAATTGAAAGAAATAATATAAAAATTATTATTACTATTATTATTTTTGTATATGAATATTTCTCTATTATATTTCCTTTTTCATCTTTTATAAAAAATATTTTCTCCATTATTGATAAATAATATTTTAAATCAAAAAAAAAAAGAATAAAAAAGAATAACTTAAAATTAAAAAAAATAATAATTTAGAAAAACAAAATAAAAAATATAAAAAATTTATTTATATAAATCCTTAAATTTCTTTTGGATTAATTCTTCGATAACTCCATAATGATCAAAAGCCATCTTATCTTTATATTCATTGAAAATTTTTTTTAAATCATAAAATTTAGCATCTTTAGCATCATCACCTCCTTTTGGTTCAGCATTTTCATCAACTTCAACAACATAAACAATAGTAACAACATGTTTTCTAGGATCTCTATTTGGTTCACCTCTTATTGTTAATAATTCTAAATTTTTACCATCTAAATTAGTTTCTTCTTTTAATTCTCTTAAACAACCTTTACCTGGTTCTTCACCATATTCAACAAATCCTCCTGGAAATGCTAAATGATCTTTAAAAGGATCATGACCTCTTGTTACTAATAAAATATCATGAAGAGAATCTGTTTTATGTTTTCTTAATACTATTGCATCAGTTGTTAATGATGGAGATTTGTATGTTGTCATTTTTTTTGTTTTTTAATATATTTTTTTAGCTTTTTTTTTAATTTTAATTTTATTTTTGTTTTTTAAGCCCTCATTTTTTTATTATTTATATAATATTAAATTCCAGTTTATATATAATTAAAAGTTTTTTTAGGAAAAGGTAAAGTAACTTACGAAACTTTTACCAATTTTACCTGAAGAAATTCCTATATATTTAATTTTTGGATTTAATATATCTTCTCTTTTAGAACCTATTCTTAATTTAGAATCATCTACAATAGATAAAATAAAACAAGTCTCAGCATCACTAATATAATCTTTCCAATATATTTTAATATTAATTTTATCTTTTTTTTTCTTTTCAACTTCATTTTTTAAATATGATTTATCTTTTATATCATTTTCTATTTTTGGAATATTAATATTCATTTTAGGATTATAAATTAATTTTTCCATTGGTTGAGTTAATTTTAAAAATTCAATAGCATCATCAAATGCTTTTTCTCCAGAAATTAAAGCAACTTTAACATTAGATTTATAAATTAATCTTCCATGTTTATCATAAGTAATTTTAGACTTAGCTTCATTTATTGTTTTAACATATTTTTGAGGATTTCTTCTTATTGAATTAAATCTTTTAAAAATATAATATGAAAAGACATCATGAGGTTCATCATATAAATTTGATAATGAAAGTGAATTATCAATATTTAAATTATTTCCTATTATAATTTCAGAATTATTAATTGATTCATTCTCATATTTTCTAATTTGACTATTTTGACTATTATTTAAATTATTACTTTTATTATTAGTATTATTTAATGGAATTAAATTTTTTGATTTTAATTTTGTATTTTGTTGTGATATTTCTGATTGAGTATTAAAATTTGATTTACCATTATTATATAAATTAGAAAAAAATGCTGTTAAATTATCACAATTATCATCATTTTCTTTTCTTAAACATGCACAAGCTCCCATTTTTATTTATTATATAATACATTTTTTATGTTTAAAGGATCCAAAAAATTAAAAATTCATTCCATTGAAATTTATATATAAAATTTTATGTAATTAAAAAAAATAATTAAAAAATAGAAAAATCAAAAAAAAAAAAAAATAAAATACTAATTTTTTCAATTAATAAAAAAAAATATAAAAATAACATTATGGAAAAAGGTAAAAATAAAGTAAGAAGAATATTATCTACAAAACCGAATATAAGTTTAACGTAAAAATTTTAAATAAATTATAAAATTTAGTGAACCAACAACAACAAGAGATGAATTTGTAAAAATTCCATATATATGTTTTCCAACAGTTGACTCAGGAAAAAGTGCAGAAATCTTATATAAAAAACCAGAAAGAAAAGGAAATTTATATAATTCAAATATTGTATTAAGAGAAAATAATTTTATTTCTGATGGAGGATTAAATTCAAAAAAATCTAAATTTAATATAAATAAAAAAACAAATAAATCAAAAAAAAATTCATTAATTTCTATAAATGAAACTGATAAAAAACCTAATATGACTTCTTTACAAAATAATTCATCAAATAAAAAAAATTCAGTTATAAAAAAATATAAAAGTGAAAATAAATTAAATAATGATTATGAAAATGAAAAAGTAAATACTGAAGAAAATAAAAGAATTAATTCATTAAATTTCCCAAAAAGAATAAATAATTATTTTGCAAATATAAATGAAAAAGATTCAAAATATTATCAAAGAACACAACCAAACTTAAAATATCCTATGTATTCAAATGTAAAAAATAATGAAAATAATAATAATGATAGTAAAATTGAAAAAAAGAAAAAATTACCTGAAAATGAAGAAGAAAGAAATAAATTAATTGAACAATTAGTTAATGATTCTGAACTTAGATTTATTCAAGATTTTCAAAAAAAAGTTCAAGAAGATGCAAATAGAAAAGAATATAAAAATATAGAAGAAAAAATGAATGTATTACAAAAAAATGGTATTAATATTGAAGAAATGATTAAAGAAAATGAATTAAACGATGAGGAAGAAAAAAAAGAAGAAGAAAAAAAAGATGAAGATAAAAAAGAAGATGAAAATGAAATAAATGAATATGAAAAAGAATTAAATGAAAAAGTTAAAGATGAAAATAAAGGAAAAGATGATTTAAAAAATTATTCAAGTCCCCTTACAAATAATTATATTAATTCAAATGATAATACAAGATATAATACATATCGTGAAACAAAAAGAAAACCAAATGTGAATTATTTTGAATATGATAATTTAATAAAATCATATATGAAAAATCAAAAAGATGGTTTATTAAAAGGGAATAATAAGAATAAAGATAATTCAATAAATAATTCATTTAGAAAAAGTTATGATTCAAATGATAATAATAAAAATAGTGGAAAAGTGATTAAAGCAGATAGTAAAACTCGTTTAGTTTATGATGATGATAGTAATTTTCAATTATCTTACAAATTAAATAAAAGACCAAAGAAAGAATTACTTAAATATATGAAAAAAAAAGATATTTTAAGAAAAATAAATGAAATTAAAAAAGAAGAAGAAAAAAAAAATGAAGAAAAAAAAAAATTTAAAAATCTTGCAAAATTACAAGAAAATATAGATAATAATAAAAAAAATATTAATCATTCAAAATATAACAATAAAGTTAAAAATGGATTTTATATTGGAAATAGAAAAAATTTAAATAATAGTAGAAGTAGTAGTCAAAGTACAATATTAGATCAAAATGAATATTTAATTAATTTAATTGAAAGTAAACAAATAATTGCAAAAGGAAATAGAGATAATGATGATAATGATATAGGAAAAATGAGTAAAGAAGATTATGATAATTTTATAAAGGAAAGAGAAGAAAATATTAAAAATGGAAATTTAGATTTAATTGAATTAAATAAAAAAGAAAATGAAATTGATAATAAATCAGATATTATTAAACCAAAAGAAGAAGAAATAATTGAAAATATTCCATATAATGAAAAAGAAAAAATTAATTTAAGAGAAAAGCCAAATCAACAAAATAAAAATAGAGAAAAAAATAAACAAATAAAACAACCAAAAAATAATATAAATAAAAGTCCTCAAAATAATAAAAATATTCAAGAAAATGAAATAAAAGAAGAAATACCAAAAAAAGATTTAAAAAAACCAGAAAATAAAAAATCAAAAGAAGAAGAAATAGAAAAAGAATTAAAAAAACCAGAAAATAAAAAATTAAAAGAAGAAGAAATTGAAAATCAAATTAATAATCCTGAAAATAAAAAAAAAGATTCAAAACATCAAAATTTAGAAATAGAGACTCAAACAATAAAAAATACAATAGAACAAAAAGAAAAAGATAATCGTCAATCAATTCCAGTATCAAGTACTCAACAATCAAATATTCCTTCAATAAGTCAAGATATAAACACATTAAAATCAAAAGAAAAAAATGAGGATGATATATCAGAAAATGAAATAAATAAAACTTCAGATTATCAATTTGAAGAAGATGAATTAGAAGCTTATAATGAAATATTTGAAGGAATAGGAAAATTTTTAAAATTAATAAATGGAAGAAATGTTTTAAATGATTTAATTGCATATGATGATAGAATTCAGAGATTTTCAATTGGATTTCAACAATTAATTATTACGTGTAAATCAAATGCTTTTAATAAAATTAGATTTTATCAACATTTTATTATTTATTCTGCTGCATTTAGACAAATTTGCCTTCCTTTTATTGCAAAAGCTTTTGATAAATTAAGATTATTTAATTATAATCAACAAAGATTTTCCTTTTTTGATCAGTTAATTGGACAAATATATAAAAATATCTTCTTTAGAAATTTAATTAATTATATTAATGCAAAAGAAAAATATATAAAATTAAAATATGAACAAGAAGAAGAAGAAAAAGACAAAAAAGAAAAAGACAAAAAAGAAAAAGAAAAAAAAGATAATAAAAATCTAAATAAAGATATAAAAAATTTAAAAGAAATTGAAAAGGATAATAATTTAAATTATAAGAATATTATTCCTGATGATAAGAAAAAAGAAATGGAAATTAAATTAAATAATGCAATTAATACTTTTGAAAATCCTATTCGTGCATATGTACTTCAAAAAATATTTGATAATGCATATAAAATTCCTATTGATGATGAATTAGAAGATAATAAAAATAAACATAATAAAAATATAAATGAAAATATTGAAAAAGAAAATAATAATAACCCTGATTTATTAGAAGAAAATAATTTAGAGAAAAAAAAAAATAAAATTCCAAATCAACAAAAAGAAATTGAAGATAATTTAAAAATAATTAATTCTGATAATGTAATTGATAATTTAGATAATAAAAATAATAAAGAAAATAATCTTAGAAAAAAGAATAAGAATGAAAATATAAAAAAACCTGATTATAATAATGAAATGGAAGAAGATAATTTAATGAAAAAAGATAAAAATAAAAATGATAAGATAAAAGATTTAAGTGATGATTACTTAGATAATAAAAAGAAAAAAGATAATAAAAAAGAATTAAATAAAAATATAGAAAAATTAAGTGATAATGATGAAGATATGAAAAAAGATAATAAAGAAAAAATAAATAAAAAAAATATAAAAGAGGATTTAAATAATATAAGAAAAGATAATAAAAAATTAAATGATAAAATAGAACAATTAAGTGATGAAGAAAAAGAAGATAATAATATTAAAAAAGATAAAAAAGAAGAAGATAAAAAAGAAGAAGAAAATGATATATCAACACCAACAAAAAATAAAATAGAAGAAAAAGTAAATAAAGAAAAAGAATCAAGTTCAAATTCAAATATTTTAATAAATTTTGATAGTCCAAAATCAGAAGATGAAAATAAAAAAAACCAAAAACAAGAATTAATGAGTTCAATTAAAAGTAATAATAATGAATTAGATATTTCAGCCCATAGTGAAATAAATGAAATTGATTGGCAATATACAATACCTCAAAATAAAAATTATTCAGAAGAAAATGATAAAGTTAATTATGATGATGATAATAAAATTAATAATGAATTAAATAAAGAAGATAATAAAAACAATGAACAAGATGATAAAAATGATAATTCATATGAATATGATGATTTTGAAAAAGATACTGATAATTTAAAAGATGATAAAAATGAGAATGAAAATATTATTAATGTTATTAAAAATGAAGAAAATGAAAATAATTATTTAGAAAATAAATCAAGAAATTTAAATGGAGAAGAAAATATTCCAGAAGATATTCCAGAAGATATTCAAGAAGATAATAAAAAAGATAATATAAATATAATTGATAATCATTCTTCTGATAAAAAAGATAATGAAAAAAATGTAATTGATTTATCTAATTCTTTTAAATATAAAGATAATAGTTATAATAGTCTTAGAAATAATAGATATAATCAAGATTTTAATCAAGTTAATAAAAATGAAAAAAATGAAGAAATAGAAGAAATTAAACCTGAAGAAAATAAAATTGAAAAATTAAATTTACCAAAAATGAATGAACAACAGAAAAATAAATTAGTTAATGATTTGACAAATCAAATAATAAATAACTTATTAAATACAGAAATTAAAAATAAAAAAACATTATTACCTAAAAAATTAAATCTTCTTGTTTCTACAAGTAATTCAACAAATAATAGTAATGCAAGAAGTTTAGGAAATTCTCAAAATTTTGAATATAATAATTCAATAAATTCAAGTATTTATAGTAATCAAAGTGATATGTCAAATTTAAATAATTCAATTTTTATGAGACCAATAACAGAAATTCAAAAAGATAAAACATTAAATTTATATAATGAAAAAATTGCACCAAAAACTATTAAATCAATAATAAAAGAAATTGATTCTAATTATCCTAATATAATAAATAATTTAAAAGAGCCATTTAAAATTGATGAAACTCAATTAATGAATGGAATAATGTTAAAAAATGATGAATTATTCTTAGATCCTAATAATTTATATATAAATAAAAATATATCAAAAAATGACTTTTTAAATAAAGAAAAAATATTAAATGATTTAAAACCAATAGATGAAAAAATAAGAAAAGAAAATAATAATAATGATCTTATTGAATATGATAATATATTAAATGAATGTATGATTGATGCTGCAAATGAATTAATTGAAAAAGAAAGAATGTATGGTAAAATTGGAGAACCTTTAAAATGGAGTATTAGAAATAGAAATGTTGATTTTAAATATTCAAATGATGAAAATTCAAAAAGAAAATTTAAACATAATATTGGTAAAGAATTGAAAAAGTTAAATAATTTTAAAATGGCATTAATTTCTAATAATTATGAAAATATTGATCTTGATTTAATTAGTTCAGATAGAGATAAAAAATTTCATAAAAGTATTTCTAATGAATTAAAAGAAAGTGATGATGAATGGAAAAATTTTGAAACAGAAGAAACAAAAGTTAAATTAATATTATCAAAAGTAATTATGGATCAATTATTAAATGAAATAGTTGAAATTTTAGAACATGTTAATTATTCAAGAAAAAATCCTGCTAAATATCAAAATAAGTCAATATATGCATGTGAGGATATTCCAAGATTAAGTTTTCAAAATACTACTGAAAATAATCCAGTCGATGATAGAAGTGACATTGATATAAATATATAAAAAATTTTAATTTTAGATTTAAATGATTTAAATAATTTTAGATTTTATTTTTTAAAATTTTCTTAAAATAACAATTATGATATTCGTTTTTAATAATTGTATTAAAATAATTATAAATCAAAAAATATAAAAAATTATAAAAATAAAAAATGTCTGTAACATTGTCGAATTTAATTTCAACAACTACAAAATTTGAAAATAATTACAAAAGATTAATAAATCTTTTATCAAATATTATTGGAAATACAATTGAAAAATCAGTAAAGTATGAACAAAAATTATCTCAAATTGAATTAAATAAATCATTTGAAGAACCAAAAATATCAATAACAAAATATATTAGAAGATTAATTAAACATGCAAATCCAGAACCATCAACTTTAATTTTAGCTGTTATTTATTTTGATAGAATTTGTAATAATGGAAAAATTAATTTATGTTATTCAAATGTATATAAATTAATTCTTATTAGTCTTGTTTTAGCTATTAAATATAATGAAGAATATTTTGAATCAAATGAATTTTATGGAAAAGTTGGGGGATTAAAAATTAAAAGTATAAATAAATTAGAAGTTCATGCTTTAAAAGTTTTAAAATTTAATCTATATGTTAAAGAAGAAATTTATGAAACTTATGTAAATCAATTCTCAGCTTTTCTTGAAGCAAATAAAATTCTATTGTAAATTTACTTTGAATATTCTTCATATTTGATTTTGTTGATATGATTTAATCAAATATTATCATTTTTTTTTGTAAATTTCAGCCTATTTTTTTTTAATATTATTATGATGTAAATGATGCATTTTTTTTTTAATTTTTTTATATTAAGTTAAATATTTATCATATAGTTAGTTGTATCATCAAAGTGAAATAATTTTAATAATTTTTTTTTTATATAAATAAATTTATTTATAATTCAAATAAGATTTAATAAATTATACTAAAAATATTTATGAAAATTATACTAAATCTTTATAAATTTTTAATCAAATAATAATTAAAAATAAATTAAAAAATAACCACATTAACTAAAAATAAATAAAGATGATTAAACATTATATATCTTTCCAAAAACATCTCTTCCATAATTATAATAATGTTTTTCATCCCCATTATCTAAATTCCAAACATTATTAATTAAATAATCAAAATATTTTTCATCAGAAATACCTAAAGAAACTTGATTATAAAATTTAATAAAATCATTATAATTAATAAAACCATTTGAAGAAGTACTTAAAGGAATAATATACTCTCTGAAAATATCTAAATTTTCATTAAATTCATTTTTTATTTCATCAATATTTTTTTTACCTGATACAACCTCAGGATGTCTTGATGCATTATACTTATTTTTTAAATTAATAATTGATATTTCTTCATTAAAACCATTTGTTAATGAATTAAAAACTTGATTTATTAAATTTTGTCTTTTGGAAGTCATATTTCCGACTATTTTTCTTATTAAATAATCATAATTTATTATCCCAGTATTATTTTTATCAATATTTTGAAAAATATTTAATGTTTCTTCATGACTTAATGGTAATTTATATGTTTGTATTATTTTTTCAAATGTATTAAAATCTATTTTACCAGTATGATTATTATCATACATTGATAACATTTTTTCTATTATAAATAAACTTTTTGGACCTCTTGATAAAAGCATACTTCTTAATTTGTTAATTGAATCAACACTTGAATCATTTTGATTTGGATTTTCATTTTTATTTGAATTATTATCATATGAATAATATAATCTATTTCTTTGAGTATTGAAATAATTATTATTAATATTATTATTATAATCTCCAGTAATAATATTATATGATGGAGTTTCAGTTCTTATTGATTTATAATGAAAATTTGAATAAGGTCTTTTATTAATATTTTCTTTATTAGAATTATCAATATTTAATTGTTGTTTTATTTGATTATATCTTTCATTATTTTGATTTAAATTATGTGGAGTTTGTAAATGATGATAATTAATAAGTTTATTATTATCATAATTATTACCAATATTATAATTATAATTATTGTTATAATTATTAATTTTATTATCAAGACTTTTACTTTGTTTATGAAAAGTTATAGTATTCCAAACACCATTCATCATTTCATTAAAATAATTATCATTAATAATTGATGAACTTATTGGAGAATAATATTCAATAAAATCATCTAAAGAAATTAAATTATATCTTTCTTTATATTTAATAAAAGTATCAAATGTAAAAATAAATTCATTTTTTACATCATTTTCTCTTCTTTTTCCATTTATAACATCAGGATGTTTATTTGAATTAAATGAATTTTTAATTAATTCAATTTCAACTTGTCCTAATTTATTTATATCTAATATAGAAAATTTTTCAACAATTTTTAATTTTCTATTTTCATTTAAAAATCCTCTAATTTGTCTTAAAATTTCATCAGATGAAACTTTATTTTGTTCAGTGAAATCAATTAAATTATAAAAATCTTTTATAATTGAATTATCAATGTTAATTCCACATTCAAGAATAGAAGATTGTAATTTTTCACAACTTAATGATTTAAATATTTTATCTTGTTTTTCAATAATTTTAGATAATAATGTATAATAAGTTAAACCATTATTAATATTAATTTTACTTTGAATTTGTTGAAGTAAACTTTGAAAATATTTTTTTATTTTAGTTGATTGAGGTCTTAAATTTTGATAATTATTATCTTTATTTTCATAATTATTATTATTTATATATTTGTTATTAATTGAATTATTATTTTGTTGAATCATTAAATTATAATCATTAGTATCTTGAATAAAATGAGATTTAATTTTATAAATATTATTATCATTTCTTAAAGGAGTAATAGGTTTATATAAAGGTTTATAATTTTGTGTAATTTGTTGAAAAGTAGGTTCAATAGGGTTTCTAACTTGATTAATAGGATTTTTTTCTTCATAAGGAAGATAATTAGTTTTATTTACTTGATTATTTAAATAATTTTGATTATTTTGATTATTTAAGTAATTTTGACTGTTTTGATTATTTAAATAATTTTGATTATTTTGATTATTTAAGTAATTTAGATTATTTTGATCATTTAGATTAATTGGATTATTTTGATTATTATAAGGAGAATATTGATTTTTAATCATATCTTCTTTAAATAAAGAAGGTGATTTTTGTAACATTTGATTGAAAGTAGGTTCTATAGGATTTTTAATTGGAACATTAGAATTTTTTTCTTCATATGGTGCATAATCAACTTCATTTTGATTATTTTGTTCATTTTGATATTGAATATTTTTATTTTGTAAATTTAAATCACGATTATCATAAGTAATATAAGGAGTTTTAAGTCTAGTTTCTTTAATTTGTTGAATTTGAGAATGTGGAATTCTTTTTGGTGTATTTTGTAAAAATTCATTTGGACGATTTAATGGTATTAATGGAGCAAGATCATACATATATTCAATAAAATTCACATAATTAATAGAACCAACTTTATTTACATCATATATATCAAATAATTTATATAAATCATTATTTGATATTCCACTTACTCCAATTTTTCCAATAACTTTTGCAAAGTCTTCCTTTTTAATTATTCCAGAATCATCAATATCATAAAATTTAAATGCATTTGTTAATAAATTTATTTCTGAATTTATTGAATTAGCTCTTAATGATAATTTTCTATGTAATTCATATTCGAATATTTGTTTTATATTCATTGACATGGTTTTTTATTTATAAAACAGTTATTTTTAAAATAAATAATTAAGTAAAAAATTAAATATAAAAATATATTAAATTGATATATAAATATATTATAATAAATTAATTAATATTCTAATTTATTTTTATATTTTTAAAAATACCATCCATATTGTTTAAGTGGTCTAACATTATTATCATTTGAAGAAACTTTATAATCTAAAAGAATAGGAGGAAGATTATAATTTTTCCCACTTTTAATTTTTCTTTCAAAATAAGGAACTTTATCAACTTTATAAAAGTCATTTAATTCTTTTTTTTTTGTATTTTTATCAATTAAAATTTTATAAAAATAATTTTTATGTTTTATTTCAAGTTGTTTTTTCATTTCTAAAGCTTCATTTAAATCTCTAATTCCTTTTCCTAAATCATCATTAAAATAATTATTATCACATCTAATTTTATTAATTTCATTATTTAATTTATTTATATTTTTATTATATTCATTACTCATTTTATTAATTGCATTTAACATTTCATCATTAAATTTATTAATTGATTCTTGTCTTTCACTTAATTTTTGTTCAGCATAAGATTTAACAATAGGTTTTGGTTCATTAATATTAATAATTATTTTATTTTTTGGTTTTGTACTTCTTGGTTTTGACATTACACTATATGAATTTATTATTCTTTCATTTTCTATTTTTCTTAATAATAATTCTTCTCTTCTTTTCTCTTCTTCAATTTTTGCTTTTTGATCTAAAATTTCTCTTTCTTTTTGTATCCTTAGTTCTTCTAATAAATCTTCTTCTTTTTTTTTTCTTTTTTCATTTAGTTTTCTCATTTTATTTTCTTCAATTTGACGTCTTAAGTCATCTCCATATTGTAATTTTCTTATTTCATCATGATATTTATTTTGATACCAATTATCGTATGATATTTCTATTTGACATGATGGATCTATATTTGAGTAATTATTATATGAATATCTGTTATTTATTTTATTTTGTAATTGAATTTGATTTTGCATCATTTTATTTTTTTTTTAATTTTTATTTATTTTAATTAGTTTTTTTAGTTATATTTGGAAAAAATATTTTTCTTTTGTTTTTACTTTTGAATTTTTATTATTAATATATTTATAATTTATTAATAAAAATTTTTTAATTTAATTTAAAAAAATATATAATGTTTAATTGTATAATAAATAATAAATCTACATACCTTTATAAATCAACTCCAAATTTTGATAATCAAATATTATATCCTGTTCCAACAAACTCATTAAATTCTATAAAATCAAAAGATAAAATAAAAAAAAAGAAAAGAATTGAATATTTAAAAGAAAATACTAATACAAAACATAGTAGTGAAATAACAACATCTTCAAATCAAAATACTAAAGTTAATAATACAATGAAAATATATCATAATAATAAAAATAATAAAAATTTTCTTTATTCAAAAGATAATAAAATTAAAAATATATTTGACCAAAAAATAAATAATTCTCAAAAATATAAAAAATCAATTTATCCAAATAAAAATAGAAATGAAAAAATAAATCAAAAACAATTGTATACTTTTAATCAAATTGATAGTCCTTTATTAATTTTAAAATTTCAATATTTAAATAATGAACAAAAAATAAATGTTTTCTTAAATGATGATGGTTTAAAAATTGCAGCTAAAATAAATTCAATTTTTAATTTAAATTTAAATGAATATGAATTAGAAAAATGTGGATTAATAATAACAGAATATATAAATTATTTTATTGATATTAAAAGTAAAAATAACGAACTAAATAATTTCGGTGTAATTATAAATTTAAAGGAAATAATAAATAAATTTAGAAAAAATATAATAAAAGTTGCATTTAAAGGTAGATATTATAATTATTTAATTAATAATTCAACTGATGAAATTAATGAAGTGGTTGAAGATATATTTAAAAAAATTAATAAAAATAATATATATAAACATAATGAGTTAAAACAAGAAATAAAATTATCAATTTTAACTATTATGAATAATCAATGTAAAAATTTATAAAGTATGATTAAATAAAAAAAAAGTTTTATAAATAAAAATATGTAATATATTTTTTGGTAATAAAAATAATATCAATTATTTCCTTGAATATTTAGTTATTTTTTTTCAATATTATTAATTTTTTTAAAATATTTTTAATATTACAATGTATTTATTTTTTATTTAATTCGAATAGAATTATTAAAGATTATATATAAAAAGAATATGTTTATAATACCAAATAGTAATGAAATTTTATTATCAAATAACAATGAAAATAATGAATTTGGTTTTTATACGAAAATTAAATCATTTTTATTTGCAAATTTATTACTTAGTATATATTTATATATAGTTTTTCTTATATTTCCATTAAATGATAAAAATAATAAGAAAAATAGGTTTTATAATAATATTTATGAAAAATCAATTAATAATTTAAGAAATTTAGATGATAAAGATATAAATCAAACTCATGAAAATGAATATAAATTATTAAAAAATGAAATTATTCAAAATATAGGTTATATAAGTTATGATGGTTTATGGTATAATATAGATTCACTTAAATTTAATGGAATAATATATATTCAATTTTCTCTTAATAGAGAAAATTTTCCTGATTATTTAACTGTTATAATTAGATTAATTAATGGAATGTATATAGATAATTGGAAAGTAATTTATAATGAAATTCCTATAAAAAAATTAGAAATTGTAAATAAAACAGATAAAAATAAAACTTTTATTTTAAAAGGTGAATTTGATTCAAATGTTGAATTAGGTAAAATTTTTGAAAAAAAAAAATCAATCTCATATTGTAAAACAAAAATATCATTAATTTTTCCTCTATTTGAAAATAATTCTATTAATTATTATTATAATATTAAAGGAAATTTAAATTCAACATGTAAATTTTTAGAAGATTATAAAATAATAATAAATAAAAAGGAAAATTTGAAAGAGTCAAAAAAAATAAAGATTTACTCCATAATTGTAATAATAATATGCTTATTAATGATAATAAATACAAATATTGTTAAATATAAATTACATCAATCTGAAGCATTTGCAAATGGAATTTCATTATTAACAGTTTTTAATAATATAATTTGGAATTCTTATGGTTGTTTATGTCACTTCTTTTTAACTGTTAATTATCCTAATTATTTATATGAATTTATTATTCCAACTATTACTTTTTTTTTAAATTTTTCAATTGCTGATTTAAGATTTTTATTTTGTCTTTGGAAATTAAAAAATATAAATAATTTAACTCAATTAATAATTAGACAAAAATTATTAAAAGTTTATTTTACTTTTTATATCATTATTTTCATTTCTCTTTTTTTTGTTATTAAATTTTTATTTTATAAACATTTTATTATTATTGGAATATTATTAACTTGGACACCTCAAATTTTTTATAATATATATTATCAAAATAAAATAGCATTACCATGGTCTTATATTATTTTAACTTCATTATATCGTTTATTTATTCCTTGTTATTTTAGATGTTATAAAAATAATTTTTTATTAATTTCACCTGATTATATTTTCACTTTTTTTATTATTATATTAATGATTGTTCAAATTTACATTTTATTTTTTCAAAGTAAAAAAGGAAGTAGATTTTTCCTTCCTAAAAAATATAGAAATAAAGTTTTTGATTTTTATAAAACAAAAGAAGAAATAATCAATTTATATCCTGATTTAAAAAATATTGAATGTGTGATTTGCTTAAATCCTCTTTTAATTGAAGAAATTGATAATTATTCAAATATAAATTTAAATAATGATTTAATTTCAATTACAGATAATGAAAATACTCAAATCAATAAGAGGAATAAACAAATTGATGATAAAAGTATTGAAGATAATAATTTAAATAATAATAATTATTGGATAAAAAAAATTAATTCTTTTTTTGAATTTAGTGAAAGAAGTTTTAATATTGAAGGAAAAAAATATATGATAACTCCATGTAAACACTTTTTCCATTCTAAATGCTTAGAATTATGGCTTCAAAGAAAAAGAGAATGTCCTAATTGTAGGACTGAAATTAAATTTAATATTTGAATTAATTTATATATTAAATAAATAATAATATATAACTAAAAATTTATAGTTAGAAAAAATATTTTTAATAATTATAAAATTTAATTAAAAAACAATAGAATTGTATTTTAATTCTTATAAATTTAAAAATAATTGAAATTAAAATATAATGGAGTCATCTAATTACATTCCAAGTTTAAAATTAGATTTACAAAAGCTTCAAAGTGATAATCAAAATAAACAATCAGAAATAATATCTTTAAAACAATTAATAGAACAATTAAACAATAGAATAAATGAATTAGAAACAGTTTCTTCAGATAATTTTCAATTAACAAATGAAATAAATAGATTAAATGATATATTAAAAGAAAAAAATAAAATAATTGCTGAATTTCAACATTTAGCTCAAATTTCAACTATGAAATTTGAATCTTGTATTAATAATTCCCAACAAAATCTATGTGCTTTAGAAAAAAAAACAAAAAAATTAAATGAATTAAAATCAAAATATAATCCTTTATCTGAAAAATATAATAAATTAGATTTAGAATATAAAAAATTATTAAGTAGTTATAATGAAAAATGTACTTTTGAAAATAAAGAAATTTCAAATTTAAATGAACAAATAAATAAAATAAAAATTGAAAATAAAATTTTAAAAGAAGATAATGAAAGCTTAAAATTTAAAAATATAGAATATAAAACAGAAATAGATAGTTTAAATGATAAAATAAATAATATAACAAAATATAAAATTGAATTTGAAACAGTAAAAAATGAAACTGATAATTTGGAAAAAGAAATATTTGAAAAAAATAAAAAATTAAATGAATTAGAAAAAAAAAATGAAGAATTAAAAATAAAATTATATAGTTTAGAACAAAATAATATAAATTTATCAAATAATGAAATTGAATTAAAAGAAAAATTAAATAATTTAAATCAATTATGTCAAAAATTTGAATCATCATATAATAATACTATTTTAGATTTAGAAAGAAAACAAATTGAAATAGAAATAATAAATAAAAATTTACAGAATCATAAAAAAGAAAGTGAAGTACTAAAAGAAAAAATGAACAAACAAATTAATCTTTTAAAAAATGAAAATTCACTTTTAAAAAACAGACAAAATATTTATCAAGATACTTTATCAAGATTTAAAAATTATAATACATTAAATAAGTTACCAAAAGAAAATATAAATAATACAAATAATATATTACAATCAGTATTAAGTGCAAATAATATTATTTCTGATATAAATAAAAATAGAATAATGAGTCCTAAAATTCAAACTACTAATCAAAGTTTTTTGACTTATAATCCAACAAGAAATAATAATAATAATATTGATATGAATTTAACTACTGTAGATAATGATGAATCTTTTAGATATAGTTATTATTTAATTGATAATTTAAAAAATACAATCAACAAAGTTGATTTTGATAATGAATATTCAAATCTTATTTTATAAAAAAAGAATATTTATTTATTATTTTAATTTTTTTTTTAAATTAATTTAAATTTATTTAAAGTCATATTAAAACAATAATTTAAAAATATTTGAATAAAAATTTTAATAAAAATAAAATGTTGTTCTATTATATTCATATATTTTAAAATCAAGAAATTATAATTTAAATATATAATTTTTTGCTTATTTTGTAAAAATGGGATTCTAGCCCGGAATAAGGTAGTTTCCCACAACAGGTTAAACCTGTTTAAATAATGAATTAATCATTTCTTCTACAAAGATTAAATTTTAAATTATTGTTAATTATTTATATATTAAATAAATAAATTTTTATGGGATTTATTAATAAAATATTTTATTAAAATTTATTTCTTCAAGAACTGAAAGAAAAAATTTTTGATGTTTTAAATAAATAGCAATTAAAAAATTTTCATTTCCTTTAAAATCAAATTTAACCACGATTTTTTTCAAATTAAGTTTTTAAATTTATAATTATATTTTTTTATATTAAAAACATTCATATTTATTTTCCTAAGAATAAAAGTTTTAAAAATATAATCAAATAATTTCTAAAGAAGATTATATCATTTTATAATAAAAAATTAAGTCCTTATTTTAAAAATATAAAAACAGTTGATAATAATCCTAATATTAATTATAAATTAAGTTGTTTAAAAATAACAAACAAAAATAAATATAAAATTTGTATATCTTTTTTAAAAATATAATAAAAAAAAAAAAAATTAAAAAAAACAAAAATAAAATTAAAATTAAAAAAAAGCTAAAAAAAATATATTAAAAAACAAAAAAAATGACAACATACAAATCTCCATCATTAACAACTGATGCAATAGTATTAAG
>JAJMZS010000426.1:0-40848 GCA_023807205.1 Isotricha prostoma | reverse complement strand
GTAAAATTTTTTTTTTGGAAATTTATTATAACCTTTATAATAAAGTGCTAATGATATATAATAATCTTTTTCTGCTCCTATTATTTTTCCCCAAAATAACATCTCATCTGATTTTATATCACATTTTAATTGATCTAATGTAGTTTGAAGTTTTAATATTTCATCTGTACTTAAACATACACAATTAAATGCTGAAATTGATTTCATGTGTTCATAAGTCCTGTGTCTATTAACATTTTTTTTTTTTTTATTCAGTTATATTTTTTTTTATATTAAATTATTTATTTTTATTAATTTTTCATTTAATAAATGTTTTTTTAATGTGTATTACATATTCTAATTTAATAAAATTGTTATTCTTATTTATATTATTCAAATCATAAAAATATATAAAAAAAACTCTAACTTTTAATAAATTATAAAAATGGGATGTTTTTCATCATCAACAGAAGAAAAAAAAGATAATCAAAAAATAAAAGGAAAAATAAGTAAATATTCTAGTGCAGATATAAGAAAAAATTTTGAATTAGTATATATGTTAGGAAATGGTGCATTTGGTAAAGTCAGACTTTATAGAGATAGAAATGATAATCAACTTTTATATGCAATTAAAACATTAAAAAAACAAAATATTCCAGATTATGAATTTAAACTAATAAAAACTGAAGTTAAAATTTTAAGTGAATTAGACCATCCAAATATAGTAAATTATTTTGGTACATTTGAAGACGAATTTTACATTCATATTGTAATGGAATATTTAAAAGGAGATGATTTATTTAAAGTAATATCAGTTAGACATTATACTGGATTTGATGAACAAGATATGTCAACAATTATACATCAATTATTAAAAGCATTAATATTTATTCATAGTAAAAAAATTGTTCATAGAGATATTAAACCAGAAAATATTTTATTTAGTAATAAAAATGATTACACTTCATTAAAATTAATTGATTTTGGTTTAGCAACACAGAAAAAAACAGATAATAAAACAGTAGGAACTCCTTATTATATGGCACCAGAAATGATAAAAGGTAAATTTTCACCTAAAAGTGATATTTGGTCAGTTGGAATAATAATTTATTTAATGTTAACTGATAAATTTCCATTTGTTAAAACTAAAGAATATGATGTTTTTGAAATGATTGAAAATTGTAAATATAATACAGAATTATTAGATGAATGTGATTGTTCTGATGAAGCAAAAGATTTAGTAAAGAAAATATTAGTAAAAGATCCTGAAAAAAGACCAGATGCAAAAGAAGTAATGGATCATCCTTGGATAACAAAACATTTAAAAAAAAGAGATAGTAACTTAATTAATAAAGATACTTTAGGAACTTTAAAAGAATTTGCAAAAAAAAATGCATTACAGAAAGAAATTTATTATTTTTTAGCTAAAATTCATAATGAGAAAGATATATTAAATTTAAAGCAATTATTTAATGAATTAGATACTGATAATTCTGGTTGTTTAAGTATGGTTGAAATTAGAAAAGGATTTAAGGCTTTAGGAATAGAAATAAATGAAAAAGATTTAGAAAATATTTGGGAAGGATTAGATTTTCATAAAGATGGTGAAGTTAATTATACTGAATTTTTAGCTGCTATGATGTCAACTTATAAATTTACTAAAGAAGAAAATTTATGGATTGTTTTTAATTATTTAAAAGAAAGTAATAATAAAAATGATTATATTTCTATTGAAAATTTAATTAATATGTGTGAATCTATGAATTTACCTATTAATGAAGAGGAAATTAGAAAAAATTTAGATGGGTATAAACCTGATAAACTAAATTTTGATGATTTTAAAGAAATTATGGGAATTAAAGAAGAAGATTAATATTTTATTATATAAAGTAATTTTAATTTTATAATAATAATATTATTTTTAGATAATAATTTTATTGAAGCTGTTATTATTTTTTTATAAATTTAATAGGTAAAAATTTAAGGGTTTATTAAAAATATTTCTTATATTATTTACATATTTATTTTATATTATTCAATGAAATTATAATGTTTTTTAACTGGTTTTTTAATTATCCATTTACACTTTAATCCTTTTGGAAATACTACATAATCTCCTTTTTTAAAAGACCATTTTTTATTTTTTCCTAATATATCAACTTCACCTTCTAAAATTAAACATTGTTCTGTTTTATCATAATAATAATCAAATTCACTTATTTCTTTCTCCCAAATTGGCCATTTTGAAGATATTTCAATTTGTTCTTTTGAAGGTTTTGTTATTGAAACTTCTAATTTTAGTTGATTATAATAACTATATGCTTGAAATAAAACTAAAGAAAATAAAGCAAAAAAAATTGCAGATTTAATCATTTTTAATTCTTTAATTTAATATTTTATTAAATAAGATAATTTATAATAATTTATTAAATAATAAAAATAATTAATACTAAATTACCATTTAGTTTAACTTGAAACTAAAGGAATATTAAAACATCCTGAATTATAATAATTAATATTTGAATTTTGAATTCTATATTTTAAAGCATTATATTTTATCAAATCATAATCTTTTATTTTATTTTTTTTCATTTTTTGAGAAAATAATTCTTTATCAGTATTTAATGCCATATTAACAGTTTTATTCATTAAACTTTTATTATGATTACTTTTATTTAAAACACTCTTTTGATAATTTTCAGAAAAAGTTTTATCATTTGTTTGAATAAGTGATGTACTATTTATATAATTTAAAGTTGGAAGATTATAATTTTCATTTCTTTTTAAATTAACTCTACATAAATTTGGTGTATTATTCCTTCCAATATTTTTTTTATAAATAGTTAAAGAGGTTTGATATTTTTTCAAATATGTTATATTATTATTATTATTAATATTATTTTGTTTTTCATTCCTAGATTTTGTATTTATATAAGATTTTATTGATGTTAATTTTTTATTTGGATTTAATTCTGTTAAACATATTTTTAATTTATCAACTGTAAATTTCCTTTTATTTACATTAATTTTAGTTTTTCTCATTTCATTTTCAAATTTCCTAATTTTTTCACTTAAACCTCTTTTACTATTTTTCTCAATAAATGATTTATTTTCACATAAAACTTTTTGAACTTCGATTCTTTTATCATAAAGTGTTTCAAAAACTTTCAAATAATCATGACAATATTTTTTAAATAAATTAATATCAATTTTAAATAAAATAGTATTTTGTTTCATAATAACTAAAGAATAATCATAAAATTTATTTCCTTTTGAAATTTCCAATCCACAAATTCCACCAATTCCTAAAACAGAACTTTTTTTAATATTATAAAATAATGATAAATATTCTTCTTTTGAATTAGTTTGAATATTTAATTCTCCAAAAGAACATTCTCCTTTATAAATAATATAAATATATTTTATTTCATCATAAGGAGTGTAAATTATATTATCTTTATCACAAAAAATTGGAATAATTTGAGGAAAAATTCTTATATTAATATCAAAAGATGGAATTATTTTAGATAAAAATTCAATTTTTTTTAAATCACTTTTTAAAAAATTATTTGTTAATATTTTTTCTACATATTTTTTTTCTAAATAAAATACATCAACATCACTTTTACATCTAACTGAAGTTGTTCTTGGAAATGAATAAATTACTGAATAATCACCAAAACACATTCCATTATTATATTCTATTTTATATTTTTCAAATTCAGAAATAAATTTATTTAATTTTTTTCCTGTTAATTCTCCATCTGGAGTTTGATGATTTTTTATTGCTTTTATTATATTTTTTACTTTTTTTCTTTTTATATTTTTTGTTGTTAAATTTTTTTTAAGGATTTTTTTTATATTTTTTACTTTTAAATTCTCATTTTTTAGTTTAAATTTTACAATACCTTTATTATTTTGTTTAATATTATAATCATTAGAAGTAATTTTAACTTCATTAATTTTATTAATATAATCTTTATAATTATTTGTATTTTTATCATTTTCTTTATCACAATTTTCTTCATTATTAATATTAAAATACTCTTTTTCAGAATCAGAATTATCTTCAATATCAGACATAAAATATTCAAAAGGAATTTTTTGTTCATTATCATTATTATCTTTAATAATTTCATCTTCTTTAAATTTATCTTCATTAAAAGATTCATATTGTATTTTTTTAGTATAATCAATAGCTTCAATAATTCTTCCTTCAACAGTTCCATCAATTACCCCATATAAAGCATTACTATAATCTCCATATCTATAAATATATTCTCCTTCTTTAAAATGTTTATGTTTAATAAAATATGACATTTTTCTTATATCATCTTTTAATATTTTTTGATATTCCATATAATGATTTAAACCTTTAAATTTCATTAAAGATAAATATATTAAATTTAAATTTCTTTTATTTTCTTTTAGTTCTTCAAATAAAAATATTTCATTTTTTTTTGAATTTAAATGCTTTTTATTAAATTGATTTAAACGATGTTTTAGTTTTATTATTTCTTTTGAACATTCATTTATTAATACCTCTTTTATATTTAAATTACCATTATTAAATTTTGACACAATTTCTTTTTCTTCAAATTCTCTTAATTTTGAAAGAAAAAAGTATCCAAGTAATTTAGCTGCATTTGTTTTTTTCCAATTTACTTCCATATTTTTTATTAATAAATTTATAAATTTCACTTTATATTTTAACGGATTTTTATATAAATTATTTTATGAATATTATGTTTTTTTTATATTTTTTTTTAAAATTTTTTATTTATTTCCTTTATTAATATTAATAAATGGTCAACAATTATTATAAATATTTTTTATTTTTTTCATCTGTTACGGGTCTTGAAGAAGTAATAGTTTTATTATAATTTAATTTTTTATTATTATTATTATTAAAATATTAAATCTTAAAAAATATTATTATTAAATAAACTAATTCTTTTTTTTTTGAAGTTCTTTTAATTTAATTAATATATGTTTTGTTACATAAAAGAATAATTATCTTTTTAATTTTGCATTTCTTTTTTTAATATTTATTGTGCTTCCTGAAATTTCTTTTATAATATGACAATTTAAAGATAAAAAACCACTTGTTGATGTTAATTATTATTATTTGTTGAAACAAAACTATCATTTTGGAAAATAATATTTTTTTGAAACATTCATTTTTAAATCATCAAACTAATTTTTTCAGGCAATTTAAAACTCTATTTTGAAATATTATTAGATTAAGTAAATTGGATTTAATATCTGTTTTTTGAAAATTCATTTTTTTTTAAAATTTTATAATATTGATTATTTTATTATTCAATTAATTTTTTTATTTTTGTCTTAAAATATTTTATCAATAATGAAAAATAATAATAAATATAAAAATTTGTTTGAATTGAAAAAGAAAAATACTACTTTGAATTAATTATATTTGTGTTGAAAAAAATAAAAAAAATTGCTATTGACAATGATCATGCGATGGTAGTTGTGTAGATGACATAGTCGCAGTCATCTTCTTTGCCTTTGATATCAAGTGTTCCGGAGCCTTGAGAAAGAAGCTTCACGAGTTCCTCTCTTGGAAGAAGCCTATTGCATTTATTGTTTTCCTATAAATATTTGATTCAATTTAAATAAATTAAACTTTAAACTAAAATATGAAAAAATATACAAAGGATGATTATTTGTTGCTACTTCAAGATAGAAAATCAAAAACAATTGATCAAGAAAACTTACGATTATTAAAGGATTTAATTATAAACACAGATGACAAAAGATTTACTCAATTTTTGGACTCAGAGGATGAAAAACTTCTATTAGATTGTATAAACTTATTTTTAGAAAGAAAAGAAAGGCTATATGAATTTTTATCAAAAAGTAACGAAAAATTAGATAAATATCTATATAATATTATTTCTTATTTTGAAGTAAATGCAACAAAATATGAATATTTTTTTATTAAAGGGCTAATTAATGGAGAAGAATTTTTACTTGAAACATATAAAATATTAAACATTGAGAAGAATATTACAAAAATCAATAATAGAAATGAATATATAAATGAACTTAAAATATTATCCATGATGTTAATGAATAAAAATACAGAAAAGAATATAAGCAAAAAAGAGGGAAAAAATAAAAGAAAAAAGAAAAAAAAAAATAAAGGCAAAGAAGAAGTTACAAAAATAGAAATTGATATGAATAAAGATTTAAAAGATAAAGAAATACAAACTATTCAAAATACTTCAGAAATTTTTGTTGATTTAAGTTTGTGTGATGAAAATGAACGATTGAAAAAAATAAATGAAACAAAGCAAAAAGAAATTAAAAAATTAAGTAAAACGAATGAAAAGTTAATTATTCAGAATAATGAAAAGTTGAAAAATTTTGAAATTATACTTAAAAATGTGCAAGAACAATTAAATATATTAAATAAAGGAAATGAAGAATTGAAAAAAGATAATGAAGTATTGAAAAAAGATAATGAAGTATTGAAAAAAGAAATTACGAATTTGAAAAAAGATAATGAAGTATTGAAAAAAGATAATGAAGAATGTAATAAAAAAATAATAAGATTACGAAATGATCTTATTAATAATATTGTATATTCCATTATAGATAAAGTTTTGTTTAAAATTTCTGTAAAAGAAGCTTTTGATGAATATTTGGTTTCCACTAATTGGTTTAAATAGATATAAATTTTTTATAAAAAATTTTTTTTAAATTTTAAATGTAAAATTCAATTATTATAAATTATATTTTTTATAGTTCAATAAGTTTAATTTTTTTATTTTTTCTTCAGTTTATTTTTTTGATATTATTTGAGATTTACTGATTAAAAGAATTATTAATATTCGGTATTAAATTTCTAAAATCTGTAGTTTTATTCCAATAATTATTAATGATTCTTTCATTATTTTTACTAAAATAAATTTAATATTATTCTAATTATAATATATTAATCTATTTTATATAAATTAATGATACAAAACAATTTATAATATATTCATTCTTTAAAATATGTAAAAATTGATGGATAATGTAGAATTATAGAATCTTGATTTTGATTAATAAAATTATTTAAATTATCACAATTGTTTTGATGAGTCATATCAAATTTTAAAATTCTTCTATTAAAAATTCTATTATCATTAATTGTTTTTCCAAAATTATTTCCTAAAATTCTATCTGTCCAATTTAAGGAAGAATTATCATTAATGTTCATAACAAAATCTGTTTCATTTAATTTACATTTTCTATTAATACTTATTAAATTATTATTATAATTATCTAATTCATTATTAGTATTATTTAATAATAAAGGTTGAGAGATTGAATTATTTAATAATTTACTATTATTAATTTTTCCTTTCAAAATTTGATTTAATCTTAATTGATTTTCTTTCCAATATTCATAACCAAAATTAAGACCTTGATTCATTTTAATATTTTTCTTTTTTTTTTCAAACATATGTTTATTGAATGAAACTAAAAAATGATAATTTTTTTTTTTTTTTTCATTTTGATTTAAAATTAGATTTTTATAATTATTATTACTATTAATAAATGGTAATTTTTTATGAAAAGATTTTTTACTTAATTTAATTCCATATTTATTTTTTGATTTTTTAGGAGAAGTATTAATTTCATTACTTTCTTTAATAATGTCATTACACATTAAACTACTATATGATTTATAATTTTTTTTATTCTTTTTTCCTTCGGTTTGTTCCCTTATAAGTGAATTATGTAAAAGTGAAGTTTTAGTTTTTAAATTTCCAGATTTTGAATTTGTTCTTAATTGACTAAAATCTTCATCTTCATTATTTAATTTATTTGTTAAACTTTTTTTCCTAATTTTATGTAATTGATTTGAAAATAATGATTTATAATTTCCTTTTTCATTATTTGTTTTTTTATTTAAAATACTATTATTTAACTCTTTTTTATTTTCATTTTTTTTTAATTTTATTAAAGAAGTGTTATTATTTAGTTTTTTAATTTGAATTATTTCTTTTTTTGAGTTTCCTTTATTCTTATTAAAATATAAATTCTTTGACTTTTTTATTTTATCTATTAATTTTTTTTTATTTCTTTCATTAATTGAGTTTGATAAATCTCCACCTGAACTACCATTTTTTCTATTTTTTATTGCTAATTTTTGGGAAAATGGATAATAAAAATTATTAGAATTCAAAGATAAACAGAGATTTTTCTTTAAACTGGATTGAACACTTTTATTTTTCCTTAATCCTCTATTTAAATTTTTTTTTAATATTTCAATATCTGATTTATTTAAATTTTCATTTCCTAAAAAGTTTTTTACTTCATTTAAAAAACTTTTAGATGTAAATGATGAATTTGTATCTTTTATTTCTATATTATCAATTTTAATGATATTTTGTTTTTTTTCACTATAACTTTTATTAATTTTAATTTGTTTATTTTCTTTTGTTGAAATATAACTGAAATTATTAAATAAAATGATATCATTTAATGTCTTTGAATTATTAAATTGTTTGAATTTAATTTTATGAAATTTTTTATTCATATCTTTATTTATTTCTTTTTTAGAATTATTGGCTAATTTATCATTATCCTTGAATTTAATATTATCATTTTTACTAAAATTATCATTATCAAAATCACTATCACTCAAAAAATTATTATTTAAATATTTGTTTTTTTTTTGACTATTTTTAATACTCTCAAAAATATCATTTATTTTACTTTCAATATTTGAATTATTTCTAGATAAAATTATTGTTTTAGAACCAATAATTATTTCTTCTTTATTATCATTATTTTTAGTAAAATATCCTTCATTGAATTTATAAGAATGATTTGAAATTGAAGAACAACTTATTATATGTGTATTATGAGATTGATTTCTAAAAAATAAATTTATTCTAACTTACTCATTTTTTAATTTCATTTTCTTATTTTAATATAATATTATATATTTTATATTATTCAAAATAAAAAAAATAAATTTAAATGTCATCATTAGGAAATGAAAGAACGTTATTTCAAGCTGATGAATTTATGAAAAGATTAAAAGAAAATAGAAATTTAAATCCTTTATTTTCAAAAAATTCAGAATCTACATTTCAAAGAAATAATTTAAAAAAAATTAAAACTTTTAGTATAACAGATAATAATTTTAAATTAGATAGATTTTTACATAATATTCCTTTAATAGATGGTATTTATGATGGAAGTAAAATAAATATTATAAAACAATCAGAAAAAATTTTTCCATATACTTCAAATAATAATCAATTATTTACAAGTAGATTTGCAAAGAATAAAAGAACAAGATCAAGTGACCAAAAAAATGGATATAGAACTTTATTTAATAAAAATGAAAAAAAAATATAAAAAATTTAATATTAATATACTTATAAATCCCAAATATTTTTAAAGAATTAAAATTTAACAAATATTTTATATAATATTACAAAGTTGATTATTAATTTTTATTCTATATATATGACATTATATGAAAATATTTAAATTAATTTTAGATTTTACAAAAATATATTACCTTGATTAATTTCTTTCTAAATATATTATTTAAAAAAATTTCCTAATCACATTCATTATAATCAAAAATTTCACCAAATTTTTTTAATAAAGAAGAAATACCAATATAATCTTTAATTGAAATTTTAAATTCTTCACATTTATAATCATTACAAAAATCTTTTAAGTCATTTAAATTGATTTTATTTCTTAAATCACATTTATTCCCAATTAAAAAAATAGGATAATTAAATTTAGAAATTTTTTCAATAATTAAATTTTTAGCATAATTATAACTTGCCAAAGAAGTTAAATCATAAAAAATTAAATAACAATCAGCATCTTGAATATTTGAAGTATCATTTGATACAATAAATTGTAATTCAAATTTTTTTTGATTTAACATCATACTTTTATTAGTTCTTTCGTCTGAAAAACTTGGAATGTAAAACACATCAAATTTGTTATTACAAACTTTTAAAACAAAACTTGTTTTTCCTGTTTCATTTCCACCATAAATTAAAATAGTTTTAAAATTTTTTGGTTTATTTATATTATTTTTCTTTTGAGAATTATTATTACTAATATCTGTATACATTTTTTCTGATGATTGTCTTGAAAATTGAGTTTTTTTCTTTTTATCTTCTTTTTTATTTTCAACATTTCCATTCATTCCTCCTTCTGTACTTTCTTCATGTTGATACATTTTATTTTTTTCTTTTTTTCTTTCTATTTCATTTAATTTATTTACCATTTGATTTTTTAAAATTACAGAATTTGATTTATTTTTTTCATTTATTTCATTTATATCATTTATATCATTTAGTTTATTTAAAATATTATCTGAGTCATTATTATTATCTACTATTATACTCCCTTGACCCATATTTTTTATACATGTACATGCATAATTTTCATTTCCCATTTTTATATTATTAATAAATAAATTATTTCTATAATATTAAATTTACTTCAGTATTATATTAATAAATATTTTTATCCATTTATTCTGTAAGATTAAATTATAAGAATTTTTTTAATTTTTTATAATTATTTTCATAAATTAATTTTGATTTAAGTGACATAAAAAAGTATTTAAAAAATTCAAAATTTAAAAAAACACAATTACCTTTATTTTTATAAAAGTACATTAATTATAAAAAGAATTAATAAATATTTCCAAAAAAAAAACAAAACAAAAAAAAAAAAAAAATCATAATTTAAAAAAATATAAAAAACTAATTATTCTGAGAAACTTGAGTATAAGAAAAATCACACATTCCAACAAAGACTTTATTAACAATAGAAAAAATAACAAAAATTCCTCCAATAATAGCACAAATATGAGTAAGAAAATGTAAATAATCTCTTTTTTGAATAGTAACTCTCATAGTAATAGGAGTAAATTCATATCTAATTAAAATAATTGGCATATCATCTCTTTCTTCAATATAATCACTTTCTTTATAACTAATACTATATTCATATGAATATTCTGTAATCCCTCTATTTTCATCAACAAATTGATAAGGAATTATTTTAATAAAATAATCAAAATTATTTTTAGTTTTTAAATTTAAAAAATTTGGTAAATCATTATCTCTAAAAAATCCTTTTGTTTTTTTTTGAAAACGAGAAATGAATCTTTTTCCAATTTTTCCAAAAAAAAAATCATCAAATTTATGATTTAAATTAACTTTATTTGCTAAATTTCTATGAGTCATTGTTAAAGAATTCCATTCAGAAGCATAATTATGAAAAGATAAATGAATATTTCCAGGTACTTTAGAAATATCAACATAACCATTAATAAAACAACCTTCATTTGAATTAATAGCATTAACTAAATTTTTATAATTATTATGTTTATCATATTTAAATAATTCATTATTTTTTCCATTTATAATTTTATATTTTTTAATAGTATCACTTATATCAAGACGATGATTTCTTAAAGTATCTTCTTGATCTAATGATACTAAATTACAAGGTAAATTTGGTAATTTTAATTGTAAATGAAGTGGTATTTTTTCATATTGATTTTTATCTTGTATTACTACTGCATCTCTTTTTGTTTTTGTTGTGTAAAAATCTATTACATCTCTTAATAAAAGATATATCATTAAAATTATTGCAAAAATACTTAAAAAACTTCCTATTAATGTTGGTTGTGTTACATTGTCCATTGATATTTTTTGGAAAAAATCCATTCCTTTTAATCCTCTCATTTTTTTATTGATTTGTTTTTTTTTAAATGGTATTTTTTTTAATTAATTTAATTTATTAATTTTTTTTTTATTCTATAAATATAATATTTTTTAAAATATATAAACATTTTTTAATTTATTTTAGGTTTGAACTAAAGGAAGATCTGATTCTATTTGTTCTTCTATTACACTTTGGTCAATTTTTTCTTTTTTGAAAATTACTACTATAATTAAAACAATCATGAAAAAAATTAATAAAAATATAAAAATTAATTTTCCATATTGAGTCTGAGATTTATAATAAAATGGTTCATAAAATAATATTAATTTATAATTTTTTTCTTGTTTAGCAAAAATATTAAAATAATATTCTTTGTCTTTGATAGTTTTCGTTAAAGAAATTTCATTTTCTGATTGATTATATTCTATTTTATTATTAAAAGAAAGATTTGAATAATCATTAACTGATTCTAAAGAATTACCAGTAATATAATAATAAGTTGTTTCTTCTTCTTCTTTGAAAAGTTTATAAAAAGTAAATTTTTCTTCATTTTTAGTTATTGTAAAATCATTAGTAATAAAATTAATTTGATAATCATAATTTATTTCAAAATAAGTTAAATAAATATTATATGAAACATTTGAAGTGACTTTTAAATCATAATTTATAAAATTATCTTGGAAATTATAATACATTCTTATTGATTTTGAATTTGAACAAGTTTCATTTTGATGAATTATTTTATTTGAATATGATATAGTATAATTTAATTTTTTATATATATCATCTAAATTAATAATTGATATATATAAAAATATTCCCATATTTTTTATTGTTTTATTATATTCTGAAGATTTTATTGTATAATAATCAGTTAAAAATTGCTTATTATTATTAATTTTTTTATGATGATTTGTTATTTCAATTGATTTTTCTTTTTTAATAATCTCAATATTTGGTTTAATTATTTTATCAGGAAATGCAAAAATCAAATAAAAATCATCATCCATAAAATAAGATTTAGTATTATTATCATTTATTTTTTCAAATGGATAAGAAATTACAAATTCTTTTGTTTTATCTTTTTCAAAATTAACACAATTATCAGTTGGAATATTTACATAAGGAAATTTACCATAACCAAAATATAAACATACATTTTTCTCATTATTACCATTATTATTAAATGAAACTTTTAATTCTTTAAATTTAGACTTTTCTTCTCTAGTAACATTAATAATTAAATTTTTTTCTTCATTAATATCTTTCTGAGAATCTTCATTTAAATTTAAAATATAAAAATCTGTTTGTTTTCCAATTTTCAATTTAATATAAGTATCATTTCCATTATTAATAAAAGAAAGTTTTGAAATCTGATTTAATTCTTTTCTATAAACACCACTTTTATTATAAGTTATTTTTTCATTATTATCTGTTGAAATTGTAAGATTAACTTCATCACCATTTAAACTAATTTCATAATAAAACATATTGTTATTATTTAAATTGTTAATAATATTAAAATCAATATTTTTACCTTTTGTTAAATAAAAAGTTAATTTATCTCCTTCTTTTAAACCATCTTTTTTTTCTAATAAATAAGGATTTATACTTAAATAAGCTAAAATTGGAGAATAACATTGAATACTATAAATTTCGATATTACTAAAATAATAAGAAAAATTAGTTAAAGGAGATATAGAATCATTAAATTTTTTATATTCAAATTTTTGTTCTAAAGAAATAGAATCCATATGACTTGAATGATAAGTTTCTCCTATTCCATAAAGATAATCAATAAAAGCAATATTTTCATTTCTCTTTTTATATATTCCAAAATAATAATATTTTCCATTTACACAATCATTTAATTCAATTTTGTAATCAATATCTTTAACAATACCTTCTTTATTTATTATAAAATGAACATTATCTGTATAACATTTATAATAAAAAAATACTTTTTGATGAGAAACTGCGGTATGAAACATTATTGTTAATATATTTATATTTGAATTTTTTAATTCTTTAATATTTAATAATTGAACATATTGTATTTTATTTTCATCTATTTTGTCATAATTCTCTTTTGTAAATTCTCCTTTAATTATATTCATTGTATTATCTTCATTAGTTAATAATAATATTTGTGAATAATTATCATATATTTTATTTGATAAATTTATTTGGAAAAAATAAGGATTTTTTGATAAAGAAATATTCCTTTCTTTAGAATCCATATTTAATTCAAATGTTGGAAAATTTTTATATATTGAAAAATATTGTTTTGCAAAATTACTTGTTTTATTAATATTTACTTTCATTAAAATTATTCTATGTTTTTTTTCTTTATTTTCATTTACTTTAAAATAAATATGATAATTTTCATAATTAAATTTATCTTTTATTATATCACATTTATCTTTTTCTAAATTTAAATCTACATTAATATCTTTTTCATCATTAGATATTTTACATTCAACACTTATATTAAAAGGTTCTTTATTATAATTTAAAGTTAATAAAAAATATCCAATATTTTTAATATTATCAATCCCAGAATAAAACAAAAATCCACCAGGAGAAACTAATATTCTAGAATATTCACTTGATTCTTTTGTAATATTTATATAGTATGATTCAAATAAATCAAAACAAATATCTAAATCAATAAATTCATTTTCATTTTCATTTTCTAAACTAAGTGAAAGATTAGAATTGTTCGTTAAATTAAAATATTTATTTAAGCTTTTTTCATTATAATTCTTAATTTCATTTTCTGATTTTAATGTGTAGTTAATATTTTTTTTTGAATTAATTGATTGAACATGTAGAAAATTATATCCATCATATAAAGTCCCAAATTCAAAAGAAAGATCACCTAATTTTGGTATTTTATAACAAAAACTTTTATCCAGATATGAATAAACATTGACTACTTTTACACCTTCATGAAAAGCATAAAAATTATTTTCCCTATAATTTCTATAAATTGATTTTATCTCAAAATAAACTTTAGTAGAATTTTCAAAATCTAAATTTACCAATTGGTTTTTTTTAATATCAACTCCAGTATATAAAATATGTTCTTTATTACCACTACTTTCATAAATCTTAATTGATAGCCCATAAATATTTGCTTTATCGATAGAAAAATAAATTTTATTACAGATAACCGAACAATCATATACTAATTTAATAGATTCTTGAAATAAAAGTTTTTCTATTTTATATGGTTCTAATTTAATTGAGTCATCATCATCATTACTTGATAGTAAGATATTATTTTTTAATATTAAATTTTCTTCTTTTAAATTAACTTTCTTTATTTTAAACCAAATAAAAATCAAGAAAGATAATAAATTAAAATATTTCATTTCTTAAATATTTATTTTTTCTTATTATCTTTTTAAAAAGTTTTTTTAAATAAAAAAACAATAATAAAAAAAAATTGTATTTAAAAAAAAATAATTAAAATAAAATTAATAAACCAAAAAAAAAAAAAATGAGAAAAGGAGGAAATGACTATGAAGATGAATTATACGAAGACGATTATTATGATGAAGAATATGAAGAAGAAGAATATTACGAAGAAGATGAAGTATACAAAGATTTAAAAAAAAAAAATAAACAATCCCAAAATCAAAGAGTTCAAAAACCCCAAAATCAAAAAACTGAAAAACCACAAAATCAATTAACCTCCGATTCAAAAAACCAAACTTCCCAAAATCAAAAAAAAGAAAAACAAGATAAATCAGAAAAAACAGCATTAGAACTAAACAATATGAAATATCCAAAAATTCCATATAAAAATATAGAAAATCAAAATAATGAAAACAATAAAAAAAATGATATAAATATAGTAATAATAGGTCATGTTGATAGTGGTAAATCAACATTAATAGGTCATTTATTATATTTACTAAAAGAAATTGATGAAAAGCAAATACAAAACATTCAAAAATTATATAAAAAAACAGGAACATCACAAATGCATTTTGCATGGGCAACTGATGAAAGAAATGATGAAAGAGAAAGAGGAGTAACTGTTGATATTGGATATAAAAATTTTAAAACTAAAAATAAAAATGTTTATGCAATGGATGCTCCTGGTCATAGAGATTTTATTCCTAATATGATTACAGGTACTTCACTTGCTGATGCTGCAATTTTAGTAATTGATTCTGGTAAAAGTGCTTTTGATGCAGGATTCTTTAAAAATGGACAAACTAAAGAACATGTTATTTTAGCTAAAACTTTAGGAGTTAAACAAATAATTTGTGCAATTAATAAATTAGAATTATTTAATTGGAGTAAAGAAAGATTTGATTATATTGTTAATCAATTAAATCCATTTTTATTAAATCTTGGTTTTGAAGAAAATAATATTTTTTTTATTCCAATTAGTGGATTAACTGGAGATGGATTAATTGAACATATTAAAAATCATGCTAATTGGTATACTGGTCCTTGTTTAATTGAAGTTATTGATAATTTAGATTCTCCTTTAAAAAATGATGATGCTCCTGTTAGATTTATTATTAATGATTATGGTAATAATACAATTAATGGAATGAATGGTATTTCTTTATTTGGTAAATTAGAATGTGGTATTTTATTTGAAAAAACTGAATATATTATTTTACCAAATGGAATGAAAACTAAAATTAAAACTATGAATGTTAATAAAGAAAAAGTCGATTTTGTTAAAAGTGGTCAACAAGCAGAAATTTTACTTACTTTAGATAAGAATTCTAATGAAGAATTTAAACAAGGTTCTGTTTTATGTTCTGTTGATTATCCAATTCCTGTTGTTAATTTATTTCAATGTCAAGTTAAAACTTTAGATATTAAATGTCCTATTTCAATTGGACAAAAATTATTTTTACATTTACAAAGTCAAAAAGTACAAATTTCTATTAAGAAAATATTGAAAATATATAATGAGGATAATAGTGTTGAGAAAAAAAATACTATTTTTATTCCTAAAAATTTTTATGCTGATATTGTTGTTGAATGTGATAATAAAATTTGTGTTGAGTTATATAAAAATATTAAAGCTCTTGGAAGAATTGCTTTAAGAGCTGAAGGAACTACAATGGCTGTTGGCTTTGTTGAAGCATTTTTATAATTTTTAATTTGAAAAATTGTATTTTTTAAAGATTCAAAATAAAAAAAATTAAATAAGAATAAATTATAAAATAAAAATATTATAAAAAAATGTTATTTAAATAAATATAAAAAAATAATAAATAAAAAAAAAAAATGAAACAAAAAAGAAATTCAAATACAAAAATATTATCAACAGAAGAGCAAAAACTATTAAATATATATTTAAATGAATATGATGATATATTCCAAAATATTCTTTTATATCCCCCAAGAGAATTTATAAGAAATGTTATTAAAAGAGTAGAAATATCATTGAAAAAAAAATTTAACGACATTCCATCATCAATAAGAACAAAAGTAGAAGATTTTTTAACAGAACAAATTTATTCAAAAGATTATAAAATAGCATCAATGGCATTAAAAACAATAGAAAAAAGAATAAATAATCCAAATCACTTACCTCAAATTTTCAATGGTAAAATATATGAACATTGTTCAAAAGATCAAAAAAATGGAAAATATATTCATTCATGTGGAGAATATTTTTATATATTTAAATATAAACCAATTTATAATAGAGAAAATTTATTTGAAGAAGTTAAAGAAGAAGAATATAAATTATTTTTAATATGTATTAAATGTGAATGTGTTTATAAAAGTGATTTAGTAAAATTTCATTGTAATTCAACTGATATTGATTTTTATTCTAAAATAATAGATAATAATTTAAATTCAAATAAATTACCTTTTGCAACTTGGAAAAGATATCATTGTAATGCAGTAATAAATGATACAATGAAATGTAATATTTGTAAAGAAAATTTATTTTATGATAAAGAAAATAATAAAATAATATGTGGTAAATGTCAAACGAGTCAAAATCCAAAGAATTTAAAATGGAATTGTTTAATATGTCATAAAGATTTTATATCAGAAATAAAAGAATATAATCCATTAGAATTTAAAAATATGAAAATTTGTGTTAAAGATGCATTAGTTAATAAAATAAAAGCAAAACCAGAAAAATTATTATGTGGATGTAATATTGATATAAAAACAATGAAATTTTTTCATAAATTATCATGTAAAGGTGATATTTATTTAGGAGAAATGAATAAACAACAAATTATAGTTTGTAATAAATGTGATACAATTGGATTATATGATAATTTTTGTTGGACTTGTCCTCATTGTAATAAAGTTTTCAAAACAAATATTACATCATCAAATTTTATTCAAACTGAACCAAATAAAGAAGAATTAAGATATAAATCAGGAAATAAAATTAAAAATAATTTTTCAAATAATAAAATAAGTCTTTCTAAAGAAAGAGCAGAAACTGCAAATAATTCATTTATAAAATTAAAGAGAAGTGCAATATCTTCTAAAAAAATTTTTTTAAGAGATGTTCCTACACCAAATAGAAATATTCCTTGTAGTAATATTTATAATGTTAATATTAAAAGAATGCAAAGTTCTCGTTCTCCTTTAAATTTACTTAAACAAGATTTATCAAGACAATTTTCTGGAGTTGAATTTGAAAATGAAATAAAAAATTTAGGAAATGTTTTTGAAAAATGTAATAAAAGTGAATTAATTGAAAAATATGTTGAAAGTAAAAATATTTCTAAGGATAAAAATCATTTAAATAAAAATTCAATTTCTACAAATGGAACTGATTCTTCAATTATTTCAGGTTCTTATGATGAAAAAATATCAAAATTAGAAACAATAATTGAACATAAAGAAGAAAAAGATAAAAATAATAATTTTGAAAAAAATTTTAATGCTAATGATTATATAATAAAAAGTCAAATTGGTGAAGGTTCATTTGGTAAAATTTTTTTAGTAGAATCTAAATTAAATCATAAAATATATGCTTTAAAAAAAATAGTAGCAGCAACAAAAAAAGATATTCAAAGTTTACAACATGAATATAATATTTTATTAGAGTTATTAAAATGTGATAAAAAAATATCTTTAGTTAATATTTATGGAATGGAAACTAAACAATTAGATCAAACAACTTATGTTTTATATGTTTTAATGGATTTAGCATCTTCTGATTGGGAAAAAGAAGTTTTATTAAGACAAAAAAGAAGAATTTATTATAATGAAAATGAATTAATTTTCATATTAAAAAATTTAACAAAAACATTTTCTCAATTACAAAAAATGAATATTTCACATAGAGATATTAAACCACAAAATATTTTAGTTTTTAATAAAACAAATGAATATAAATTAGCAGATTTTGGTGAAGCAAAAGAATTAATGAAAAATTGTTGTATTACAAATAAACAAACTTTAAGAGGAACTGAATTATATATGAGTCCTATTTTATTTCATGCATTGAGATCACAACAATTTTTAAAATATGTTCATCATAATACTTTTAAAAGTGATGTTTTCTCTTTTGGTTTATGTGGTTTATTCGCTGCTAGTTTATGTTATGAATCTCTTTATGATATTAGAGAATTAACTAGTAATTTTTCTATTAGAATTGTTATTGAAAAATATTTAAAAAGAAGATATTCTTCTAAATTAATTGATTTACTTTGTTTAATGCTTGAATTAGATGAAAAAGTAAGATGTGATTTTATTGAATTGGAAAAAGTTTTTGATAATATGATTTAATGATTTAATTTAATGTAAATAATAATATTAAAAAAAAATATAATTTTTATATTATATAATAAAATAAAATATTATATATAAAAAAAAGTAAAATTTTATTTTTTTTTTAAAAACTAAAAAAATTTTAAAAATTTAAAATAATTAAAAAATTAAAAATAAACTTTTAAATAATGTCCAATTATACAAATACTTGGCGTGACAATCCAGCAAAAATTTTATTATTTGACAATGGAGCATACGAAATAAAACACGCATCAGCAAATTCAAAAAAATATTCTAAATTTCAAAATGCAAAATTTTTTGAAAGAACAAACAATTCAATATCATTAAATTCATCAGCTCCATTTTTTATTCAAGATATAAAAAAAGATTTTAATATAGAAAATATAAGTACAATAGGACGAAATTTTCTTCGTCCATTATCAAGAGGATTATTAAATGATATAGATCTTCAATTAGATATTTGGGAAAAAATATTTCAACAAAATTATAATATGGAAATAAATGATGGAACATTTAAAGAAAATATGTTAATTTTTACACATACTCCAATGGCACCTGATGAAGTAATTGAAGGATTTTTTGAAATAATTTTTGAATATTTTAATTTTGATGCTGTATTTAAATCAATTCCTCATGTTTTTGCAAGTTTTTATCAAAAAAAAAAATATCCTGATAAAATAAATAAAACTGTTCAATTAGTAGTTGATAGTGGTTTTAGTTCTACTACAATTGTTCCTATTTTTGATGATTTTCCTATTTATAATGCTATTAAAAGAGTTGAAATTGGAGGAAAATTATTAAGTAATTATTTAAAAGATTGTTTAGTTAATACTATTGATTTAGATTTAAGAAAAGAATTTTATTTAACTAATTTATTAAAAGAAGAAAGTTGTTTTTTATCAAAAGATTTTTTATTAGATATGAAAATGAGTAAAATGACTAATGATTATAAAAAAAATTTTATTTTACCTGAATATAGAAATAAACCTGAATCTTTTTTTAAAAATATGCAAAGTGAAAAATATATGATTTCATTAAATAATTTAAGATTTGTTGTTCCTGAATTAATTTTTAATCCAAATATTATTGGAATTGAAGAAGGAGGATTACATGAAGGAATAATACAATCTATTAATGAATGTCATTCTGATTATAAAAATTTATTATATGAAAATATTATTACTACTGGAGGAAATACTAAATTTTTAAATTTTAATGAAAGATTATTTAATGAATTAAATTGTACTATTGATCATGATTTTATTAGAAATGTTAAAATTTTTCCACAGGAAAAAATTAAAAATTCTAATGAATATATTGAACCTGTTATTGAAGGAATGAAACTTTTTGCTAGAAATTCTACTTTAATACAAGATTTAGCTATTACTAAAAAAGAATATGACGATATTGGATTTAATATTGTTTGGAAGACTTGTTATTAATTGTTTTTTTTCTCTTTTTAATTTATTTATTTAAATATATTATTTCTAAATAAAAAATTAAAATAATTTATACAAATTTATATTCATGTTTATAAAAAATATTAATTTTTTTGTAAAAAAATATAACTAAAATTAAACTAAAAATAAAATAATATTATATACATAATAAAATATAATAGTCATTTATAAAGTAATCAACAAATATATTTATTCTTCAATTCACTTGATAATATTTTTATTTTTTATAAACTAATTTTTTAATTTTATTACTTTTATAAAAAGTCCTTTCAGAACTTTTTATATTATCTAAATTTTCATAATTAGAAAATTCTTCAATAGTTTTATTATTATCATTTTCTAAAATTAATTCATTTTGATTATTTATAAATTGACAATTATTAACATTTTCATTGTTTTTGATTTCGTAATTATTATATTCATTTATTTCCTGCTCAACTTTATTTATTATTGTTTTTCTTTCAATTTTAGTTGTATTTTTTATTATATGTGTTTCAATAATATTATTTTTTTGAGATACATTTGTTTTATTTATTTTTGATAAATTAATATCTTCCAATTCAATTTCTTCTTTTTTATTATCATCATCTTCAATATTAATATTTTCAATGTTTTTAATATTTATTGTATTAACATTAATAATTTTCCTATTATGAAATTGATTATTATTAATAAGATTATCATTATTATCATTATAAATTATATTTTTATTATTAGTAATTATATTCTTATTATTAGAAATAATGTTTTCATCATTAAAATTTGATATTATATTTGATTCATTTTTATTATATGTTTTACCTTTTAAATTATTTTGTATAAATTTTTGATTAGAATTTGAAACAATACTTGAATCTAAATTTGATCTTTTATAATTATGAATATTTGTAATATTATCTTCATTTTCAATATTATTAATATAAGGCATAATTTGAGGTTTAATTTTTTTTTGATTATAAAATTCATCATTAAAATTAGGAATAGAAATAAAATCAACTATTGAACAAAATATTATTATTATAGAAATTCCAATTTGATATATACTTAAAAAATATAAAAATGAATATTTTTTATATCCAAATATAATATATAAAGATATAAATATAGAAGTAAAATGAATAAATAATAAATCAAAGAAAATTAATCTTCTATAAGGAATATGAATTATATTATAATTAGAAAATTTAGCATTAAAAATTGTATTATGAGTCATTCTTCCATAAAAACATCTACTAACTTTATAATCACCTAAAATTAAGCAAAAATAATAAGTTAATCTTATACATTTATTTGAACTTAACCAATATTTAAATTCATTTTCTTCAGTAATTGAAATAATATAAATTATAATAAAAATAGTTGAAATAATAATTGATAAAACAAAAAGAATAGAAATAGAATAAAAATATAAAAATTCTCCAGTTTTTAATGAAAAAATATATAATAAAATCATTATTATTCTAAATATAATTGATAAAAATCCAATTAAACAACCATTTAAAACCATTTCATTATAATAACATTTTTGTAAAATTAAACCTAAACAACATAAAAAAGTAAAAACAGGGATAATATAATAATCTTTTGGAATTTGATATTCAGGTTTATATATTAAATTTCCTTTTATAAAATTTTTATTTAAAGTACAATTATTTTTTAATTCATTTAAATCATATCCTTCAAAACATTCTTCACAAAAATTATTATTAGTACAATACCTACATCCAGGAATACATTTTTCACATATTAAATTTGAAGAATAATAAAATCCATTTAAACATTCACTTTCACATTTATTATTATTTTCTTTTAATTTAAAACCTAAATTACATTTTATACATTTTGAATTATCATTTTCTAAACATTCTAAACATCCTATTTCACATTTAATACATTTTTTTTTATCACTGATTAAATAATAGTGATTTGGACATTCTTTGATACATTTTCCATTTAATATTAAAGGATTTAATAAATCAATACATTCTAAACAATAATTTTCATCATTTTCTTTACATTTTTTACATGGGAAATTACAATTATATTTTATTGAAATATTAAAATCTTCTGAATTTTCTTTTTGTTGATTATTTATATTATATGTTGATATTTTTATAACATTTGATTCTTTCGTTTCTGTGTTTTCAATTGTATTTTTTATATTGTTTATTTGGAATATTATTTCTTCTTTCATATTATTTATTGATTCATATATATTATTTATTTGTATTATTATATTATTATCATTTTTAATTATTTCACATGAAATATTATTTTTAAGATTTTTAATTGGAATAAAATTACATTCATTTAATGTAATTTCTTTTGGTAATTCTATTTGAATATAATCTCCTATTTCAAATAAACTAAATGATGAAATATTAAAATAATAATTGGATTCATAATTCATTATTCCTAATAAATCATATACATTAATATTTTTATAAGGATGAGATTTATTTATATCTACAATTAGATTTTTAGATTCATTTAAATTACTAATAAGATAATTATCATATGTAAATATACTAAAATTAAAATTTGAAATTGATTGAATTGAATTTGGATTTATTAATCCATTAATTCCAATTGTAATATTTGTTTCATTTGGAATAAATTCTTTTAGATTATCATCTTTTGATATTATTATTTTAATATTTGTATAATTATTTAATTCTTCAATATTTTCAATTTTTAATTCTTTTGATAAATATTTATATCCTTCTGTAGATATATATAAGTTATTTGAATTAATTTTAATTACTTTTGGAATTGAAATTATAATATAATCTCCATGATATAAATAACTATTAGTTATAAAATTAAAATAATATGTTGATATTTCACAAGTTGTAATTGAAGAAGAAAAAATATTTATTTTTTCAATATTTAAATTTTCTGTATTTTTAATTGTTAAATTATTTTTTAATTCATTAAATAAATGTTCTTCTATTTCAGAATAAGTATAAATTTTAAATGATGAAGTTTCTTTTAAAGCTCTTGGATTTATTAAATTATTTATTTTAATACTAATATTACTTGATTTTGTTATTTTATATTCATTAAAATCACTTATTGTTATATTAAAACTGTTTTCATTTTTTTTATTATTTAATATAATATTTGATATTTTTTCTCCATTTATTTCAATATATTCTATTATTATTGAATTTTCATTAATAATATTTTCTGCAATTTCTTTTGGAAATATTATTTTAATTTCTGAATTTTCTTCAATTGGTTCTTCAATTTTAAAATTAATTATATAATTTGATTTTTCAAAATTTTTATTTGAACTTCTTTTTATTTCTGTATTTAAAATATTACCACTTGTAAATGAAACAGATAAATTAGTTTCTCTTTTAATTATTTCATAAGATTCAATATTTTTAATATAAATTTTAATACTTTCAGTAATACAAGTTTTATGATAATTTATAATATTATCAATATAAAACTCAATATATGTATTTATATCAATATTATTTAAAAATATTTCATTCACAATAATTATTTTATTATCAATATCAGTACATCTTATATTTTCAAAATCTGTATTAATATTATTTAGTGAACATATATTATTTGTTTTTTTTTCAGAAAATAATTCTTTAGGTAAAAAAATTTCAATATAACTATCTTTTGGTATAATTTCTTCATTAATAAATGAAATTTTTAATTCATTTAATCTATTAATTTGTGTATCAGTCAAAGAAATATTTATTTCTTTTATATTTTTTGAATCAATTTTTAATGTGTATAATTCTTTCATACTATACATTAAATATTCTTTTGATAATGAATCATATATTTTAACTTTGAATGTAGAGGTATTTTTTGGTATTAAAGGTGTTTTTATATTATTAATTATAAAAGAATGATTTGAACTAATATTTGAATTTTCTTCAAAATAATCCTCTAATATTAATTTTTGTTCTTCAATTGAATATTTGAAATTTTCATTTATTCCTTCTATAATTATAATATCTTTTATTAAACTATTATTTAATATAATTTCAATAGGAAATTCTATTTCTAAAACACAATTTTTCATTTCAAAATCACTAGTATTAAAATTAATTATAAACTGTGTTTCTTTATTAATAATTGATTCATTAAATATTCCAATAAAATTTAAATCCATTTCTTCATTACATTTAATTGATAAATCAATACTTTCCATATATGAATCATTATTTGAATTATAGAAAAATATTTTAATTCCTTCAACAGGTCTTAAAGAAGGAGGATTCTTAATACCTGATATACTAAATATAATTAAATTTTCATTTACAAATTCACCATTAATATAAGGATTATTAATTTCAATTTCATTAATTCCAATATTAGAAATAGTACTTAATGAATTAATTCCTTTAATATTTAATATTGAAATATCCTCAGTTAAATATGATTTATTAGAATTAATATTTGAATATTCAGGAAATTTAATTCTAATAGTTGAATCATTTAATATATTTTCAATATTTTCTAAAGTAAAAGTATATAAAGTTTTTTTTCCACATTGATTATCTTTATTTTCAATTTTAACATTAGAAATAATTAAAGGATTAAATTTAAATGAAGTTTTTTCAATAATTTGTTCATCATCATTTATAATTAAATTAAATATAACATTTTCACTTTTAGAATGAGTTTTCATATCTTTAATTTCAAAAGTAAAAATTCCAATTTTTGATTCAGAAATTTTATCAAAAGTACAATTAAATTCAATTTGTTTATTTGTAATTTCAGTATTACATTTTCCATCTATATTATCATCAAAATATGCATCAATCCTATAAAAAAAACTAGTTTTAAATTCAAAAGATGAATTTTCAATTTGAAGTAAAAAGCCATTTTTTATATCTTTAAAAGTTGATTGGAAAGACATTTTGAAATTTGAAAATGAATTGACTTCAGCAGGAACATAGGATACATTAAAGGATTTTATATTCGAGGCATTATTTAATTTTAATATATATAAAAAGAAGAGGATTAATGTTCTTATATGTGAATATTTAAGTGTCATTTTTTTTAAAATTTAAATTTAATTAAGTATTAATATTTTTTTAAATTAAATTTAATTTTATAATATAATTTGTTAATAAAAATTAAATTGAAGGAGAAATAATATTTATAAAAATATAAAATATATTTAATATATTTTTATATTATTTTTGTAAAGTTAATTAGTTATTTATAATATATTATAAATACATTTTGACTGAACAAGAAAATATTTTATTACTTTATTGAATGCTAATAAAATTTAATATTTTAATTTTTAAAAAATAACTTTTAAACTTTTCTTCTATATTATTATAATATTAATTATTTTTTTATTCTCAAAATTTTTTTATTTTATAAAAATTTTATTATTTTAATTTTTGAATACAAATTTATGTAAAACAAAATAATAAAATTATATTTTAATTCTCTTAAAAAATAAAACAATTTCCATAATATTGTCATTTAGAATAAATTTATTTTTCTTTATATAAAAACCATTAATTAATTATTTCTTTCAAATAATTGTTTGATATATTTCTTCATTATTTCTTTTTTCTTAGATTATAATAAGAATATCAATAAAATTTATTTATTTATTGTATTGTATTGCAGATAATATCTTTTTTCAATTTTTTGAGTTAATTTTGTTTGAATTATATCTAAAATATAGTTCATTTTGGAATTATTATGAGAATTTAATCTTAAAAATTCTCCTTTTTGTCATTTATAAATGTAATAAGAATTAAAAAAATTTCAAAACCAAAATTAATTAAATAAAAAAAACAAAAAAATATAAAATAATAATAAAAAAATAAAAAATTAAAAATAAAATATTTAATTATTTATTTTAAATGTCTGAAGTTATTTTCTCAAGTTCATATGATGATAGAAACCCTCCCACAAATATATTTACACCAAATAAAAATGAATTCTTCTCAAGTACTGGAATGTTTCCTCAAGAAATAACAATACAATTTAATACAGTTAAAAATGTAAGTAAAATAAATTTAGTATCTTATGGTATAAAAAAAATTAAAATTGAAACATGTGAAAATGATGCAGTTGTTAAATTTACTAAACAAGCTGAACAAAGTGAAGTCCCAAATCCTAATTCTATTCAAAATATATCTTTAGCTTTAACTAAAAATCCAAAAATTAAAATTTTAAAAATTATTATTCTTGAAGGTTATGAAGACTTTTTTACTATTCATTCTGTCAATATACAATAAAAAAAATTTTTAAATTTTTAAATTTTTATAATTTTTATTTATTGATATTTTTAAATTTTTACATTTAAAAATATGAGTAATTATATTTTATATTTTAAAAATTTATTTTTCTTTTTTTTTTTTATATATTTAAATTGAGACCTTTATAATTATATTTATATTTTTCTTTACTTGTAATATACTTTTTTTTATTTACAAATTTATACTTTCTTAACAATAAACAAGTTATAACTTATTAAAATTTAATTTTCGTCATTAGATAAATTTGAAATTATTTCTTTCATTGAAGGACGATTTTCAAATTCATTATCTAAACATGATATAATTAAATCATTTAATTTTTTATAAATTATAATTTCATTTTTTGAAATTTCAAAATTTAAATTTTCAGGAATTTCTAATTCATAATTAATTTCTTTTGTTTTTTTATTAAATTGAAAAGGGTGATTTTGAAATAATAAATAATAAATTAATAAACCTAATTGCCATGAATCAGATAAATTATTATAATAAAGTCCAGAAGAAATTTCAATTGGATAATCTGGATTATTTTTCCTTTTATTATTATAAAAATTTTCTTTTAAAATTTCTTTTTCAAAAATTAGTTTTATTTGTTCGAACATAAATAATTTTGGGATAAAAATATTTTCATATTTAAAAACATATATATTATTCATTAATATATCATCATAAATAAAACCAAAAGAATGTAAAAATGATAATGAATTAATAATATAATTTAAATAATTTAAAATTGATGTTATTATTTTATTATTAAATGAATTTATATGATTAATTAATTTATCATATGGAGGTTCATAAATAAAAAATAAATGTGATTTTTCTTCAAAAAATCCAAAGACATTCAATAAATTTTCATTTTTAATATTATTTATGAATTCATATATATCTATTTCATTTCTTATATATTGTACATTATTTTTATTTATTTTTTTTCTTTTAATGATTTTTACTATATAATTATTTAAATTTTCCTTATTTATACATTTATAATATTTTCCACTTATACCTTCTATTAAAACTTCACTTGTTTCAAAATAATTAGAAAATTTATCTCCAAAATTAAATATTTTTTTTATCTCATTTATAAATTTTTCTGCTTGTTCTTTTTTTTCACATAAATAAGATTTAAAATGAATAATTTTATTATTTGATTTTTTATTATAACATCTTAAATTATTTGAATATAATTTTAATATATAAATATATCTTGTTTCTAAATATTCATTATCTAATACAGGAATTGTATTCATTAAAGAAATTAAAGAATCAAAAAAACCAATTTTATCATTTTGATTTCTTAATCTAAAAACAAATAAATCATTATTAATTAAATAAATGATATAATTAATTTTTTTATCATTATTTAAAATAAAACATTCTAGTTTTTCAGAATTTAAAAAACCTGATTGAAAATCAATATTAATAATTTTAGGAAAATGAAGTTTTTTTCCATTATTTTCAATTAAAGTTGATTTTTTAATTATTCCAGTAATAAATTGTTTTTTTTTCTCTCTTCTAACAAATAAATTTTTATATGAAGTATTATTTAAAGTTTGATTTTCAGATTTTATTATTGAATTATTATTTAATAAATTTTTATATAAATTAATTCCACTTTCCTCATATAAATTATTGAATTTTTCATTTTTATCATTTTCAAATATATCTAAAGAATCTAAATCATGTTCGTAATCTGTAAAATTTTCTTTATATTCTAAATTTAAATTAAATGTTTTATTTAAATAAATATATAAGATATTAGAACAATCTGAAATTTGAGAATAATTATTTGATTTAATAAAAGTATTTTCTAAACTAGTTACATTAATTGAATGTTTTCTTGATTTATTATTTGATTTCAATAAATAATTTATATTTTCATAATTAAATGGTTTAAATTTATCAAAAAAAAATATTATTAAAATAAATATATCTGAATTTTCTTTAATTAATGTTTCCCATTGAACATAAGTTAATTCAAGATTTAAATAAAATTGAAAAGAATATTTTATAAATTGTTCAAAAATTAAAAAATTATTATTTTTTGTTAATAAATGAAAATGTTTTAATATTAATACAATATCATTTGTATATATTTTTCCTATATTTAATACGTCAAAAAAATCAAAATAAATTTTTATTTTTTCTTGAATAGGAGTAAAATATAAATTTATCATTCCATCAACAAATGATTGTAAATTCATTTGTTCTACTTCATTTGCCTTAAAAATATTTGAATAAATTAATTTTGTAAGATAATAAGGAAGATGAAAATAACTTTTTAATAAATCTAAAGAAATAAATTCAGATTTATTATCATTTTTAGAAATAAGATCTTTTCCTATTTCATAAAAATAATTTCTTATTGAATTTATTGATATTTTTTTATCATTATTTGAATAGAGTAATTGTTGAATATTTTCTTTCTCCTCATTTAAAATCATATATAATTATATATATTGTATTATTAATTATAAATATTTTTCTAAAAAAAAAAAAAATAATATTACATATTTAATTTTATCTTTTAAATTAAAAAAAATATATCTTTTTTTTATTTAATACCCTCAAAGATATTATTAAATAAATTTTAAAAATAATATAAATAAAAATTCTAAATTAATTTCCTAATAATTTTTCTTTTACAACATTATTACCATTAATTTGAGGTGTATAATCAAATTGCTCTTCTAATTCATTTGCTCTTATTTTTCTTTTTTTATATGTTAAAAACATTTTAACATATATTAAAATACCAATAATAACTATAAATAAAATAAAAACCACAACCCAAGAAAAAGGTAAATTAGAAGATGGAGTTTTTGTATAAGGATATAAACCAATAATTTTTTGATCTGGATTAAAAAATATTTGATATTTTTTAAAAAATATTTTACCAAATTTCCAAATTTTTGAATGTTCAGTTTGAAAAATAATTTGAAAATAATAATTTCCTTTAAATTTATAAAATAATTCTTCACCTTTAAAAGATAATGTATAATTTAATTTATTACTTATAAAAGACAATTCTGGAAATTGTTTAATATTAATTTTATCAGAACATTTAATATAAAAATATTTATCATTATTAAATTTTAATTCTTTACATTCACTTTTATAATTATTAAAATACATTTCATAAATTTTATCATAATATTTTTGAACAGATAAAATTAATCCAAATTCATAAGATAATTGAACTTTATTTGATTCAAACAAACTTTCATTTTGAATATTAACTTTATCAAAAAATAATTGCCATTGAATTTCTGATTTTGGAATTCCAACTTTCATATTTTTAAAATCTGTCTCTTTATAATTTTTATCAATTTGATGATAATAATTTCCTAAATATAAAATTCCTTTATCACCTTTATCATTATATTGAATAGAAAAAATTTCATTCTCTGTAATATTTCTTAATTTTAAATGGTTTATAAAATTTACTTTTGATTCACCAAAATTTTCAAATATTTTTAATCCTATTTCTCCACTCATTTCTTCTTTTCCTTCTTTTAATTCTGTTGCTAAATAAAAATTAAAGTTTTTCATTTCATAATTTTTTTTTTCTGAATCAACCAAAACAAAAGTATCTTTACTTAATTTTGCTCTTATAAAATCATAAACTCTATATTCAACATCATAATGTTCTAATAAAACATAAGTTGATGATTTTTTATCATCAAATTTTTGAATATCTTTTGGATAAATTGATGATGTAATAAAAGTTGGGAATTCATTTAATTTTATATATAATTGAATATTTTGAGTTGGTGTTCCAATTTTTGCTTGAATATATATTTCATTTTCTGTTAATTGAGACATTAAATTTTCTTCTGTTAATTTTTTTTTTTCTTTTATTTTAAAAGGTATTTTTAGTAATTCTGATTTGATATTTGAGATTATTAAAGTTATTATTATTATTGATAAAGTATGTCTCATTATTATTTGAATTTTTATTTATTAAATTTGTAAAATAAAAAATATTATCTTTAATTCATAATATTTAAAATTAAAGTATGAAAAAAAATTCAATCAAAATTATTTATAATAAATATAATATTAAAGATATAATCATTTCTTCATCATTTTTTTTAATTTATCTTCATTATCTTTAAGTATTTGTTCTGATTCAGAAAATAATTTTTTTGCTTCAATAATATTATTTAATTTCAATAATTTATCACCTTTTTCTTTCAGCATCATTGCTCTACTATAACAATACATTAAATTAATATTTTCTTTATCAGGATTATCAGAAGAAACTAAAGTATTAGCTTCATTAATATAATTATATGCTTCTTCAAATTTTTTTTCACTCATTAATTTAGTTCCATAATTCATTAAACAATTAATTTTTTTGTTTTGAATTATCTTTCTATAATCTAAACTATTATATAACCATAAAACTTCATTTTCTTTTATAATTTTTAAAGCTTCATCATCTTTTCTTTGTATAATATATTCATCAATTTTTTTAATTAATTCATCTAATTTAATTTTAGATAATAAATCTTCAATATTTTTTTTACACTCTGGATTATTTTGACAAATTTTTAATGCTTCATTTAAATAATTTATTCCTTCAGGAAATTTTTTTTCAGAAATTTTTTTAATTCCTATATTTTGAAGACATAATGCTTTACTTAAATTAAGACTTTTAATTTCTTCTTCACTATTAGCATTTTTTAATATATTATCAAATATTTTTAAAGCTTCTTCAAATTTTTTTTCTTTATATAAATTAATTGCATTATTTTCTTCTTTTTTATTATTAACTAAATTATAATTTTCTTCAAAAATATTTTTTTTTGGATAATCATTACTACAAAATTTAATAGCATTAGAATAATAATTTAATGCTTCATCAAATTTCTTTTCAATATATAATTTAGTACCAATTTGATTATAACATTCTGCTTTATTATTATTAATCATTTTTAATATTTCATTATCATTCATTTTTTTTTCAGCTTCTTCAAAATATTTTAAAGCTATTTCATAATTTTTATTATCAAAATTATTTTGTCCTAATATTAAATTTTCCATAAAAGAAGATGAATTTTTAGCATCTAAAAATATTTTTTTCTTTGAATAATTATTTGAACAAGTTGAAATTGCTTTATCTAAAACTAAATCTGCTTCTTTTAAATTTTGTTCTTTTAAAAATTTTTGATATAATCCAAAATATACTTCTGACATATTATTTTTAATATCTTCTTTAAATTTTTCATCAGGTGATAATTTATATGATTCTTCAAATTTTTTTAATGATTCATTAAAATTATCTTTTGAAAATAATTCAATTCCTTCTTTATTTAAAATTAAACTTTTAACTGCTGAATAATTTTTTTTATAAATTCCTTCATTTTCAAAACCTTTTTCACAATTATTTGAAGCTTCTTCAAATTTTTTTAAAGATTCTTCTAATTTTCCTTCATTTAAATATTTTTGTCCTAATTCATTTAATGTATTTGCAATATTATTTTTTATTGATGGTGCTTCTTTTATTAATAAAGCTTTTTTAAAATAATTTAAAGCATTTTCAAAATTACCTTTATTATATTCTTCAATACCTAAATTATTTAATTTAATCAATTCAGTTTCCATTAATTAAAGTATAAAATTCAAATAATAATTATTAAAAAAAAATATAAAATAAATAATTTACAAACTATTTAGAAAAAATAAGTAAATAATCTTATAAAATATATGGATAATAATTTAAAAGATGGTATTAAAGTTGGAAATTATACTTTACTTTTAAAACCAATTGGTCAAGGTTCATATGGAACAGTTTTTTTAGCAAAAGATGAAAAAGGTAATTTTTATGCATCAAAAAGAATAAAATTAGATAAATTAAAAAAATCAAAAGTAAAAGAAAAATTGATTAGAGAAATCAAATTATTATATAAATTAGATAATCCTCATATATTAAAAATGAATGATTTATTAAAATCAAAATCACATATTTATGTATTTTTAGAATATTGTAATGGAGAAACATTAAATTCTTTTGTTGAAAATTATAAAAAAATATATAAAGAATTAGTTCCACAAAATATAGTACAAATGTTTACAAAACAAATAATAGAAGGTTTATCATATATGTCAAAGAAAAATTGTATTCATAGAGATTTAAAATTAGAAAATATAATGATAACATCAAATATTTCAAATAATGAAAAAAATGAAATTATAAAAAAAATTATATCAAATAAAAATATTTTAAATTTAGTTCCAGAAAAACAATCAATTTTTTCCTTTGATTCCTTTAAAGATATAATTCCAACACCAAAATATTTTGAAAAGAAAGTAAATAATTTATATGATTTATTAAAAGATTACATAATAAAAATAATAGATTTAGGTTTTGCAAAAGAAATAGAAGAAGATGAAAAAATTACTTCATTTTGTGGTTCTCCTTTAGAAATGCCTCCAGAAATTTGGTCTCTTAATTTAGGAGAAAAAAAAATATATTATACTAAAAAATGTGATTTATGGAGTTTAGGTTGTGTACTTTATAATTTAGCTTTTGATTCTTTTCCTTTTAATGGTGATTCGTATGAAGAAATTTTTCAAAATATTCAAAAAGGAAAATATATTATTAAAAAAATTAATGGATTAAGTATTGAATTTGTTGATTTAATTTGTGGTTTAATTAAAGTTGATCCTGAAGATAGATATGATTATAATATTTTAATTAATCATCCTTTTATTGTTAAAAATTATGAAGATTTAAAAGAATTTGTTTTTGAAAATAATAGTGATCATATTGTTTTAAATGCTAATGAATCAAAAAAAATTTTAGATAATATTATTATTGAAAAAGAAAATGAATTAACTTCAGAAGAATATAAAAATGATGATGAAAAAGATAAATTTATTGATAATTTTTTTTTAAAGGAATGTGAAATAATAGAATTTAATATTGATGATATTGATGAAGATTGGGTATTAATAGATTTAAAATAAATTCATGAAAAAATGAAAATACTAATTTTATTTTGTTACTATTAAAATATTAATGTTAAATAATTTAAAAAATAAAAAATTTAAAAAAAAAATTAATAATTGATTATCAATTATCATTTATCCTAAAATCCAAAAAAAAAAAACATATACTTCAAAAAGAAATGTATTATATTTGTAAAGTAGAAGGTAAAAAATTATGGGATGACCCAAAAGATATGTCAAAAATAATATCAGACTTAGAAGAAAATAAAGAAAAAATAACAGGAATAGACTTAAGTCAAAACAGTATAGGAATAGAATGTGCAAAAATATTAAAAGAACCAATATCAAAAATAATAAATTTATCAAAAGTAAATTACAGAGATTTATTTGTAAGTAGATTAAAAGAAGATTTACCAATATCATTAAAATACTTAATGGAAAGTTTAATAGATAAAAAAATAACATATTTAGATTTAAGTGATAATGCATTTGGACCAACTGCAATTAAATCATTTAATTTTTTCTTAGAAGAAAATAAAAGTTTAAAAGAACTTCATTTAGAAAATAATGGATTAGGTCCTGAAGGAGCAGAAGAAGTTGCTAATTCATTATTAAAAAATAATAATATGAAATTAAGTTTAATTAAATTAAATAGAAATAGATTAGAAAATAAAGGTTCTATTGCTTTTAGTAAAGTTTTTAATCAAATGAAAAGTTTAGAACATATTGAAATTTTTCAAAATGGAATTAAAGAAGAAGGAATGATTGAAGTTATTAAATCTTTTGATAATAATAGAAATTTAAAAGTTATTAAAATTAATGATAATTGGATTAAAAGTGGTGCTAAAATTTTTTCTGAAATTATTCCTAATTTAAGTCATTTGAAAATTTTAGATATTAGTGATTTAAAAATTGGAAATTCAAATGCTATTTTAATTTTTAAAAGTTTGAGTTTGTTAAATGAAATTGAAGAAATTTATTCTAATTATAATGAAACTGAAAAAAAAAAAGCCCAGGAAGAAATTTTTAATATTCTTTTACAAATAAAATCTTTGAAAATTGTTGAAATTAAAGGAAATATGATTGATAGAAAGTTGTATAATAAATTTAAGAAAGAATTTGATAAAAAAAAAATTGAGTGTTATTCTAGTGAAGAAGAAGATTTAAATGAAGAAGAAGAAGAAGAGGAAGAAGAAAAAGAAAAAGAAATTAAAAAAGAAGAAATTAAAAAACAAGAGATTAAAAAAGTAGAAAATAAAAAAGAAGAAATTAAAAAAGAAGAAATCAAAAAAGAAGAAATCAAAAAAGAAAAAGTTAATGAAGTAGATATTACTGATGAAATAACAAAAAAAATGGATAATTTGGATATTCATAGTTAAAAATTTGAAGTATATTTAAAAAAATTTTAATATATTTTATAAATTATAAAATGATATTTTATAAACACTATTAAACTGATGTTTTTTTTCTTTTATTAAAAAAAAGAATTTATTAAAAAATAAATAGATTTTCAAAAAAATAAATAATCTAATATATATATAATTTAATTATCAATATAAAAATTAAAGCATTGCGAATAAAACTTTATTTTAAAATATTAAAATAAAGACAACCATAATGTTTAATATTTATTATTATTTTTTATTTGGAAATTATTCTAATTCTTCTAATTAACAATTTAACATTAAATTATTTTTTTTTAAATTCGATTAACAATTATAAAATTCATTATGAAAATAATTTTTTTATAAAAATACTCCAAAAATTATAATTAATATAAATGATATAAAAAAATAAATAAAATAAAACAAAAATGAACGCAGAAAATCCAATATTAGTAATATGCGAAATACCTAAAATTTATACTCCAAAACCAAAAAGAATAACAGAGAATTATTCAAAGAATTTTTTTAATTATGATATTGATTCATTAATTGAAAATAATGAAAATTTAGATTTACAAAAAAATAAAAACTCAAATATAGATTCATATTCTTTTGAAGAAATTGAGAAAGATTTTAATATAATTCAAGAAAAAAAAGAAGAATTAAAAAAAAAGAATAAAAGATTATCATTAAATTATATAAATAAAACAAATAGAAATCAAAGACCTTCAAATCCTTTTTATAAAAATTTTGAATAAATGTTTTTTTTTATACAGAATTTCCTATTCAATAATTGGATATAATTATTTTGTAAGTAGGTTATTTTATTTATGATATTATATATTTTTTTAATTTATAAATTCATATTCTAATAATAACTCATTTTATAAAGTTAAAAAACAGAATTATAAAATTATAAATTATAATTTGGTTTAATAAATTTAATATTTTAAAAATTTAAAATCAAAAATGTTTCAAAATAATAATGTTCAAAATGTTATTAATCCATTTAAACCAAGTTTTAATATAAATAATAATACAAATCAAAATCAAACCAATAATAATTTTGGTATAAATCAATTTAATTATAACCAATTTTGTAATAATAACAATGAATATATGAAATTATTAGAACATAACAATTATATGAATAAAATAGTAGGATGTTTTGATTATAAACCAATTGCATTAAATGGTAGTACAAAAATAGTTAATTATTCCTATATTGATTTAAAAGAATCAGGAAAAAACTTTATTTCTACAATGACTAGTAAAATTATTTCTATTTCTGAAAAAGAGGAATTTAAAAACTATTCTCTAGAGGAAATTAGGATGATTGATTATTATATTAAAAAAAAAAATTATGGAAATTTTAATAGTTACAATGCTAATAATTCTCATAATATTTTTAATAACAGGAATTTAAATCCATTTAATAATAATAATAATAGTCCAGCCCCAAGTCCTTTTACAATGATTAAAAATCCAAATTTAAATAACAACAACAATAATTTTGTAAATAATAAAAACATATTCAATACAAATAATAATTTATTTGATAATAATAATAATAATCCATTTAATAGTAATATAAATCCTTTTAATATTAATAATCAAATAAATAATACAAATTTTGTAAATAATAATAAAGAAAGTATTAATTCTTTTAATAACAATGGTAATTTCAATGTTTTTAATAACAATGGCTCTATTAATTCATTTAATAATAATAATAGCAATCCATTTAATAATAATAACAATCCATTTAATAATAATAATAATCCATTTAATAATAATAATAATCTATTTAACAATAATAATAATGGAAATATTAATCCTTTTAAAATAAATAATGCAAATAATATTCCATTTAATAATATTTTTCAAAATAGCCAAATTTCATCTATTAATCAAATAAGCAATAATCCAACAAATAATATTTTTAATAATTTCCAAAATCTAAATAATAGCAATGGAATAAATTTTGGAGTAAATAATAATATTAATAATCTATTTAATACATCAAACCCAAATATGAATATCGAATATCTATTATTATTATATAATAATTATCTACAACAAAATAATATAAACCCTTTTCAAATTAATAATAATTATTTGAATAATAATAATATAAATAATTTAACTCCAAATATGTTACTTCAATTACAATATAATCAATTGCTATATAATCAATTTATTCAAAATTTAAATTATCAAAATTTAAATAATAATATAATTTATGGACCCTATGCAGAAGAATTACAACTATTAATAGAATTTAATAAAAAACTAAAAAGAATTTTAAATGAAAAAAACTTAGAAGAATTATTAAAAGAAGAAGAAAATAATAATAAAATATTTTAACTCTTAGAACAATTTAAATTATGATTTATTTTCTAAAGATATTAACAATGAGAAACAAAAAAAAAATTTTCAACATTTAATTAATTATTTAAAAAAATATTCTTAATTAATTTATTTATTGAATTAAATATATTTATATAAATTTATTTAATCTAATAATAAAAATTTATCTAACTTCTTTTCCATAATTGTATTAAATTATCTTTTCCTCCAGATACAATTGTTCCTTTATTTCATTTTACACATGAATAAATATGGTTATTATATACTTTTTCCTTTTCAATATTTTTTCAAATTTTGTTGTTCATATTTATATTTTACTAAAGAATAATTTCCATTTTCATCAATAATTAAGCATAAAAATAAACCATCTAAACATACATTAATAAATAAATATTTTTTGTTCTAAGAATATTTTTAATTAATAAATGAATGAATATAATAGTAATATTTATTATTATTTATAATTTGAATTTTTTTATTCTTTTTTATTTAATAAATGATTTTTAATTTAATAAATTTAGGAAATTAAAAATGATAAAATTATGATAATGTTTTAAATAATTAAATATGATTATATTTTTAATTCTTTAATGTAAATAAATTCTCCAAATTAATAGCTTTCTAAAATAATAAAAAAGACTTTTCTGAATTAAAATTAAAAATATTAATTAATTAATATTATAATTTATCAGATACCATAATTAAACATATAAAAAGTAAATTATAAAATAAATTATAAATAAAAATGTTAAATAATCAACAACAAATACCTCAAATTCAAATTCCACAAAAAGAAATAGAACAAATACCATATCAAGAACCTGAAAAATCAAAATATGAAAAATTAAAAGAATTCATATCAACATGTCCATTCACAATATCAATTATTCTTTCAATTAATGTAATTATAATATTTTTTAGCCTTTTTTGTTATGGTCCATGGTTTGCATTTTTAATAAGAAATTTTATTATATTTTTTGCATGGGCACCATTAGGAAAAAAAATTGAAAATTCAGTTGGTTCTGGAAGATATATTTGTTTATCTTTATTAAACATGAATATTGTTTTTTTAATTTATATCTTCATATTTCCTGTATTTAGATTTTATTTTTCTGAAATTTTTTATAATTTTGCTTATTTTGAAATGTTATTAGTTTCTTTAAGTAATAAAGATAAACACATTCTTTTTTTCAATAAGAAAATTCCTTGTAAATTTATTATTTATCTTTTACCTATTATTTCAGTATTTATTATTTATCATCATATTTATTTTATATTGACTTATATTTATGGATGGATATATTATAAATATTTAACTGAAAGAGTTAATTTTACTGATGAAAAAATTAAGAAATTGGAAAGTTTTTGTATTTTTCAACTTTTTGTTAAAAGTAAAAGATATGTTAAATTACCTGAAGTTAATGATTTAATTGATGCTAGTATTCAAATTAATATGAATGGATTTAATAATAATGTTGAAGTTCATCCACAACAAGTTGTTATTAATAATAATCCTAATCAAATTAATAATATAACTAATAATACTAATGAATTTGTTACACCTGGGTTTATTAATATTAATCAACCCTAATAAAAAATTAGAAAAATAAATTAGATAATTTTAAAAAAAAATTTTAAATTTTATTTCTAAAATTAGTTAAATAAAAATAATTTTTCATTCCATTAAAATTAAATTAAAAAAATCCTTTATTCTTAATCTTATTAAAAAACTTACCAAAAAAAAAAAAATAAAAATTAAAAAAAAATTAAAAAAAAAAAAAACTAAAAAAAAAAAAAAATGAAAACAACTCTTTTAATAATAACCATAATCCATATAATTAAACCTGTTCCAGTTGCAATATTTCATGGAATAGGTGACAACTGTAAATCAAATGGTATGAAAATAATAACAAAACTAACTCAAAACAATGTAGAAGACTATGCAAAATGTATAGAAAGTGCAGGAGGAATAAAAGATTTTTTTAAACCAATTAAAGACCAAGCAAAAAATGCATGTAATGAAATAAAAAAAGATGAAAATTTTCAAAATGAATTTTCAATATTATCATTTAGTCAAGGTGGTTTAATTGCAAGATACATAATTGAAAAATGTGATATGAAAGGATATGTAAAAAAATTTGTTTCATTTGGTGGTCCATTAATGGGAACATCAAAAGTACCAAAATGTATTAATGGAGTAGTTTGTCATTTTGTTAATAATTTTGTTTCTTATTTTATTTATTTTAATTATGTTCAAAATGGTGTTGGACCAGCTGGTTATTATAGAGATAATTTTCATTTAAAAAGTTATTTAGATAAAAATAATTTTTTAGTTGAATTAAATAATGAAAAAAATTTTAATCAAAATTATTATGATAGAATGTCTAATTTAACTAGTTTAGTTCTTATTAAATTTAATAATGATACTATGATTTATCCACCTGAAACTAGTTGGTTTCAAAGTTTAGATGATGATAATAATCTTATTAGTTTAAGTAAAAGTGAATTTTTTGTAAAAGATTTAATTGGAATTAGGAAATTATATGAAAAAGGGGCTATAAAATTTATTGCACTTGATGGGGAACATTTGGATTTTACTAATGAAGATTTGTATGATTATGCTTTTGATTATTTGATTTGAAATTTTTTTTTTAATATTTTATTTAATATTTTAATTGTTTTTTGAATTAAAAATATATAAATATATATTGTTTATATAAAACAAGTTGAAAAAATATATTTAACAAATGAATTGAAAATATTATATTTTTAAGATAATATTAAATATAAATATTTTTTATTATGAAAAATATGAATAATTATATAAAATATTTTTTTTATTTAAAAATTTTTATCAAATTTAAAATTTTTAATAAAATATTCAATTATTTTAATAAAAAAATTAATATTAAAAAAATATAAATATATGGGGATTGGGGATTG